>VSMD01090719.1:0-72155 GCA_008750895.1 Mirza zaza | reverse complement strand
AGAAGAGCAAATCAGGATCCCTACCTCTCACCTCTCACAAAAATTCACTCAAGATGGATAACAGACTTAAACCTAAGACATGAAACCTTAAGAATCCTAGAAGAGGATGTTGGGAAAACTCTATCAGACATTGGCCTAGGCAAAGAATTTTTGAGGAAGACCCCCAAGGCAATCACCGCAGCATCAAAAATAAACAAATGGGATCTGATCAAATTAAAAAGTTTCTGCACAGCCAAGGAAACCATCAGTAGAGCAAATAGACAACCCACAGAGTGGGAGAAAATATTTGCTCTCTACACCTCTGATAAAGGCCTAATAACAAGAATCTATCTAGAACTTAAAAAAATTAACAAGAAAAAATCAAACAATCCCATCAAGAAATGGGCGACGGAAATGAAAAGAAACTTCTCCAAAGAAGACAGAATAATGGCATGCAAACATATAAAGAAATGCTCAACTTCTCTAATTATTAGAGAAATGCAAATCAAAACCACAATGAGATACCACCTAACCCCAGTAAGAATGGCCTATATCAAGAAATCCCAAAACAACAGATGCTGGCGAGGATGTGGAGAGACAGGAACACTCCTACACTGCTGGTGGGACTGCAAATTAGTGCAACCTTTGTGGAAAAGAATTTGGAGATATCTCAAACAGTTAAAAATAGAAATACCATTTGACCCTGCAATAGCATTGTTGGGCATCTACCCAAAAGAGCATAAGACATTCTATTATAAAGACATCTGCACCCGAATGTTTATAGCAGCACAATTCACTATTGCACGGTCGTGGAAACAACCCAAGTGCCCATCAATTCATGAGTGGATAACTAAAATGTGGTATATGCTCACCATGGAATATTACTCAATCCTAAGAAATGACAGTGAGCTAGCACCATTTATGCTATCCTGGATTAAGCTTAAGCCCGTTATCCAAAGTGAGGCGACACAAGACATGGAAAATGGGCTCCACATCTACTCGCCATCAAATTGGTACTGACTGATTTAAACTTTGGTTTTCAAATGATGGCAATGCTCACCAGAGATTCGGTGTGTGTGGGGGCACCCAACCTTAGGGATGGGATGAGCATTTTGGAGGGGGAGGGCATACCTCTAACCCTTCTTAGGGAGCGGCAAAGATATACAATGTAACCAAAATGTTAAAAAAAAATTTTTTTAACAGGTGGTGGGCAGGCAGGTGTGGGGAGGAGGAAAGGGGTGTATGCTTCCATAACGTGTGTGATGCACACCACCAGGGAATTGGACATATCGGGGGGAGGGAGGGGGCAGGGGCAATATTTGTAACCCTAACAATATTTGTACTTCCATAATATGATGAAATAAAAGAAAAAAAAATCATGACTAACACCTCAAAAGCACAGGCAACAAAAACAAAAATAGACAAATAGTAATTATAGTAATTAAATTAAAAAGCTTCAGCATAGCAATAGAAATAATCAACAGAGTAAACAGACAACCTACAAAGTAGAGAAAATATTTGCAAACTATGCATCTTACAGAGGACTAATATCCAGAATTTACAAGGACCTCAAACAACTCGACAACAAAATAATCTCATTAAAAAGTGGACAAAGGATATGAATACACATTTTTCAAAAGAAGACATACAAATGGCAACAGACATATAAAAAATGCTCAACATCATTAATATCACAGAAATGAAAATTAAAACCATAATGAGATATCGTCTTAGATCAGTCAGAATGGCTATTATTAAAAAGATAATAACAGATGTTGGCAAAGATGCAGAGAAAAGGGAACTCTTACACACTGTCAGTGAGAATGTAAATTATTACAACCTCTAAGGAAAACAGTATGGAGATTTCTCAAAGAACTAAAAATAGAACTACTATTTGCTTCAGCAATCTCACTACTAGGTATCTACCCAAAGAAAAAGAAATCACTATATCCAAAGATACTTGCACTCATATGTTTATTGCAACACTATTCACAATAGCAAAGATACAGAATCAACCCAAGTGTCCATCAATGGAGGATAGGATAAAGAAAATACAGTGTATGTACACAACAGGATACTATTTGGGCATAAAAATAATGAAATCATGTCTTTTGCAACAACATGGATGGAACTGGAGACCATTATCTTAAGTGAAACAAGTCAGACACAGAAACACAAACACTGAATGTTTTCACTTGTAAGTGGAAGCTAGATAAGGTGTACATATGCATGTAGAGCATGGAATGATAGACAATGGAGACTTGAAAGAGGGAGGGGGCAGGAGAAGGTTGGATGATGAGAAACTATTTAATGGATACAATGTAAATACATTTGGGTGATGGATATCCTAAATGCCCTGAGTTTACCACTAAGCAATCTATGCATGTCACAAAATTATATTTGTACCCCATAAATTGATGCAAATAAAAAAAATACAAAGAGTGAAAAAAAAAACCAAATATTTGGTAGCACTTAATTATCTTTGATTTTCCAAATTTCCTAAAGATAGGAAAGAATGATTTAATAAAGAAATCTCACAACTTAATACTAAATTTTCTACATGATCTGTTAAAAACATCCAAGATAATTTTAAAATGGAGAGGCAATTTTTGCAAATAATATGTCTAAAATGTTATATGTTTAAATTATATTTGCTTCAGAAAATAGTTAATGTAGAATATAGCCTTAATATTATAGATTGCATTTGATTACAATGAAGAGTGTGAAACAATTGCTTAGGTGACTTGATTCAAATAGATATAAAAGGAAATAAACATAAAACTATCTGTTATCTCTTTCTAGAGTATTTCAATATTAAAGTAAATCTTCCTATAAATTATTATGGTCATTTTCCTGCATAACTGATATACTTATAGACAAATTAAATACCTATTGTGTGTTATTTCATTTATTGGTAGAAAATTTGATCTGCTTTAATTATGCCTTCAAAAATTGGCAAAAATAGAGTAAAACCTGATATCTCTGTTTGTATTTAAATATTTTAAGAGCATGATAAAGACTTTTTAAAATTCATGCTATTTAAATATATTAACAAATGTGTTAAGTCCAACACTTTTTAAATCATTCTTCTTAGCGCCTTCTATTATAATGAGATATCACCAGTGGCTCCTGTCTTTGTTTAAAATTCTCTGTGACTTAGCTGATGTGTTTTATTATTATTCTTCAAAGAATTAAATTAAGATAGATCTGTGATATCTTGCTCTGACAAACTGCCGGAGTTCACTTCTATTTCCCTCTATTTACCTTTATGGTTTAGCTGTTGGTTGTTATCTCTGGAAACCTGAGATACTAGTTAAATTTCTCTTGTAAAACTTTTCACTGTAAAAGATTGTTAACTTAACATGAAGGCTCATTGAAAACTCTGAGTTAGAGAGAAATAAGGTGAAAAAGAAAATGTGGTGTCTTATAAATATCTCTAACTTCTAAATGTAACTAACATTTAGTAGCAAGTACAAGTTTATGATGGAAAAAATACAGGTATTAGATTTTTTTTTGTTTCTAACAGAGTTCATATTAGAAAAATAATTTATTTTCCCTTTAGTGTTGGCTAATGTCAAAAGGTTGGATTTATCTAACCAAAGGTATAATGTTGAAGACACCACACAGAGTACCACCTACTCTACATACCCTGTGACTCTGCACAACACTTACATAAACTACAGTTTCCAGATATTTTATAGGATTTAGGCATTTGCAATCAGAATTTAAATGGTAAGAAGAATTCAGCCTTTGTATTAATAGTCATCAAAATAAATTTAATATCACAGATATAGAAAGCACAAAAGCAGGATCATATTATGATTTTATTATTTATACTTAAACTAAGAAATTATTTTTCTTCTGATCATTGAAACAGGCAAAATATTTTTACCTTAATTTTATAGAGTGAAGTTAATAGCAATCAATTTTTATAATTGTAGTACTGGCTAGAGTGATATCTTATCTGCTCTGTAGTCCATCTGCCCTGCTTCCAGGATTATTAGTGAATTATTTCAGATTAATAGCTTCAGGCAAAAAGCATGCATAATATAATGCTGGGAAATGCTAAGTGCATTATGAAGAGAACTAAGGCAGAACAAAAGTCATGACTGGAGGTTATTTTAGATGGGTTTGTGACAGAAGACCTCTTTGTAAAAATGACATATAAACAGAGATAAGAATGAAATAAGGATGGAGCTATATAAATGTTGACTGCAGTACAATGTTCAGACAGATGGAAATGCAAATTTAAAGGCATTTTCTGCCCTTTGCCTCAGAATGCAGAAATGAAATTAATATGTTTCTGATACATCAATGTCAATGTTTACCATATGACAATTTCGCTGAGTTGTAAGTTCTCATTTGTGTGTTTCATTGTAAATCTCTTACAAATAATAAATTATATATATATAATATATATGTATGTATATATGACTATTTATTGTTCTATCTTCTCCTCAGCCTGCATCATCAATATTTTTGTTCTCAAAATCTTTATCCAGACTAATAGCATTATGTACTCTTAGACCAAGGAAGAAATTATTACATGTATAGTGTTTGACTATTATTTCTCTTCATATCCATTGAGCATGTTTGTTTTCCTCAATGCTTGATTCCCTTCTCCCAGTCTGTCGGAACAAAAACAAAATCCACCATGTTAACTATAGCAAATCACATCTAATTAAAATGTCTACTCCTTGAATATTGCCCAAATTTCATTACAGTATTTATGAAATTTATATATTTCTATGTTAGCCCTGTCATCTAGCCTGATCCTTGGGTGGCATTGCACCCCTCAAGTGCAATGTGTCTTATATTGGCATAGATGATCTTTTTGATCTACAGTTGGGTCTAGATTCATCCCATAGAATTATAGGGTTATTGTATTAGAGAATTGTTTAGACTGATACTTCATTGCTCAGAGAACTTTTGATGTTCGTGCCAGAAGATTTTTTCCTCTTCTTATATGTGAATGTAATCTCCATGTTCTCAATCTTATAAACAGCATTTTTTTATTTCTGTCTTGCTTTTCTCCTGTCCCAATCTGCCTTTCTATTAATAGTGATACCACACAGATTAGATCAAAATATAAGAACACTGAGCGAATGAATGAGAGATCCATTGCCCTAGTTGAATCAGTACATTTGTATGATGATAATAATAGAAAACTTATCTATAGCCTAGGAACAAGTAAAAATAAACCATTTATTCTTGCTAAAATAGCCAATCTCCCATACCTTTTTAATTTCCTTGATTGTGTCTATGCTTTCTTCAGTTTGAGTAACTCTCTCTCCCTTACATACTTTATTTGTGCAAAAATCCTACCCACTCTTGAGGTCCTATATCGGTTGGTATAATCCTGATAAATTTCTCTTGTTCCTCAACCTAATATAATTTTCTTTTTAACTTTGAATAGGGCTGTACATCCCACTTATCATAATTATATTCTATATTTAAAATATTTACTATGCATCATTTTCTCTAAGGTTAATTTTCCACTGACATCCTCTCCTAATTGTTCCACAGTATGGCAAATTATGTACCTTAAAAGCAGCACTCATTACTACCATGGCTCCATCATGCACCAGTAATAACTGCTTCTCTTGTGACATTTTTTATCTAGGTTGATGGCATTGTTATAGAACAGCTTAGGAGCAAGTATTAATTTCTAGCAAGAAACCACTGAATACATCATTCTTGACTCCTCTTTCTTCCTCACATTCCTGGACATATCTCTTTACTTAGATTGGTTTATACCCCTCTTCTGACATAGCAAATTCCTCACTAGACTGATAATTCTGCCAAAGAATGGCTTTATTCATTTCTATATATCAAATGCTATACAATGCTGATTCATAAATTATTAGTTGATTTGAAAAAATTATCTCTTAAAATCCTTTCCCTTTTTTATTTCTGTCTACTAACTTTGGCCTCTCTGATGTATCTAAAACACAGTAGTTTTGTTTTTGCTTCAGTAATTTTGTAATTTTTAAGTTCCTCTGCCTAGAGCACGTCATCACAGGCAAATACTCAAATAGCACCCTCATTCATTTCATTCATATCCTTGTATGCGTTCCCCACAATCTGAAATTATAAGGAGTGCGTGGTGTGGAATTATAAGGCATGCGTTGGTGTGCATATATGCCCAGCAGTAAGCAAACTCTGAAGTCTTGAAACTTTGTCTTTTTCAACATTATGAGCCCAGTGTTTAAAAATGTCTCTGGCATAATGTAGGCACTCAATTAAGTTGTTGAGTGAATGAATAAATGATCTTTGAACTAATTGATTGATTAATTAAGAATTCTCTAGACCCGCCTATGCAATTACTTCAATATCTCAGGCATCTTTTCCATCTTCACTTCCCACCTCTGAATCTTCCTTATATTTTATCAGGAATATTAAAAAAGTCTCCTAATTGATATTGACCTGGCCTAGGACCCAAATTCTGCTCCTTCAATCCCCTGTTCCAGTCCATATTATCTTCCATAGGGCTTCAAGTCTGACCTTTATAAATGTTAAATTGAATTATAACAATCTCCTATTTTAACACTTTAAAATGTTTTCCAGCACCAATTGGATCATCCATGTGTTTCATTTGGGAATAAGTTGTCCTTCAAAACATATGCTCAGTCTCAACTTCCAGCCTTGATAACCACATGCATATTCCAGTACATAGCTGCATTAGACATCTTGCTATTTGCTAAATGTGTGGTTTTGTTTATGACTAGGAGGCTTCTCACCACATGCTATCTGTATCTGAAAATTCCATCACCTTCTATGGAAAATTTTCTTATTTCTATCATGGAATATTCTTGGTTCTAGGATGGTAATTCTTACACAATTCTAATATTTATATAGGGATAGAGTTGCATCATATATTTTAAAATATAAGCAACACTTGAAGTCATAATAGGCTTTTATTGGAGGCTTCAGTATTCAAGATCAGAAAGAATCATGAAGGCAGAAATTGAAGAATTTTAAATAATGGCACTGACATAAGTTGATACCAAGGTAAAAATGCTTTAAGTCTGTTTTATTGTGTTTTGTTTTTAGTTTGCTCATTTTTTATTACTGATTTTCTCATATTTCATAAACATCATCAAAAAATCAATTTTATGCAGAAATACAGCCAAAGCCTGTTTTGTATACCTTGATATTTAGTGAATACACAGAACATTTGATGTTACTGTAGGAGTTTTTATACATATTTAAATTATAGAATAATTCTCTAGTAAACAATATTTATATATTTTAATAAGCAAAACTGGAAAGATATTCACAGTTAAAAAATATTTGCTATAGGCTGGCATTCTAATTATTCTTTTATATCAAAATTGTTCATAGTTTCTATTATTTCATTAAAAACTCTGTAAAATTCAACATACATATAAAAGAGAATGTAAAACCTTGCTATTGCAAACAATATCAGTTTAGTGGCCTTAATCTGCCATCTTGTGGTGTGAGAGCTTCATCTCACATTTTTACACACATTGTCTAGAAATTTCAAAGTATTTCCTTAGAGATATAAAATAAGCATAAGGGATGACTTTATTTTGTACATTTGATTTTTTTAAAACAGAATTTTTTTCACAAGTACTTTTTAAATGTGGTTTTATACACACACACACATACAAGGTTTTTTTTTTTTTGTCTTGATAATGTTGTTTGTTAAAAGTGTTATTGGTATATTCATAATGTCAGGTTCATTAACAAAAGTGTTGCTGGTCCAGCTAATATTTTATTATGAGTATTTAGGAGCTAAATTACAAAAATGAAAATGAACTAATTTTTAGATGGGCAGATCACACTAAATGCATACTGAGAATAAATAGCTCATATCATATGGCCAGAAATTAACATATTCCATATTTTGTGATAATATAAGTGAACATTTTTGCCACTAAGATATAATAGCTTCATCTAAGGGAGGCCAGGTAAAGAAAACTATCTTATATTTTATATGGGAACAAATGACTTCAAATCAAGTCATCAAAAATCTGAATAGTACTCTAAACTAAGCAATATTTCACTGGGGTAAAAAAATTGAGCCTTTACATCATAACTATTACACAGAACCAAAAATGCTCATTTATTTTACTCTTATTAATCTATTATTATAAACATTAGATAATATTGAAATTACAAAGTGAATATTAAAGTAGCTCTTTTATAATTTTGAAGCTATACTGAAATACCTTAGCAATAATATCATATGAACAAATAAAATCCATACATCATTTCTGGGAGGAAGGATTGACTGTATATGTTAAACATGCTTGCTTTGGGGGGTGACATCAGGAAAATAGTTGATCATGAAGCTCCAAATCCAATCTTTCACCAGAAATATTAAAAAATGAATAATCAGAAACTTTTACAACCAACTCTGTTAGAACTCTAGAAAGCAGTCAAAGTCTTATAGCAATGAATGAAAGTTGAATGAGTGAATGTCAGCTTAATAATTCCTATAGGACATGCAGCAATCTCAGCCAAAATACTGGTTGAACACAAGCTAAGCCCATAATAACAAATATAGCAAACAATGGAGAAGGGGACTATCTAATAGTCAGAGTGGTTAACACATTATAATATTCAAATGCTGAATTTTCCACCAAAAAACCCACAAAGCTATACAAAGAAATCAGAATTATTCAACATTCAAAGGAAAACAGGTAAAAAGAAAAAAAAATACATTGACAGAAATGATCCCTGAGGAATCCCAGACATTGGACTTACTAGACAAAGACTTTAAGCCAACTGTCTTATAATAGTTCAAAGAGCTAAAAGAAACTATGAAAAAGAATTAAAGGAAACTAAGAAAATGATATAGGAGCCTAAAACATAAATTATATAAAGGAACCACATAGAACTTCTGGAGCTGAAAAGTACAATAACTGAAATGAAAAATTCACAAGAGGTCTTCAATATCAAAATAAGCAGTCAGAAAAAAATAATCAGTGAACTTAAAATTATACAATAAAAATTACATAGTCTGAGGAACACAAAGAAAAAGAACAAAAAAGGGGTACAGATCATATCACAAAGAACTTATAGAACATCATCAAGAGGGTAAACATATTCATTATGGGAGTCTTAAAAGGAACAGTCAGGGAAAAAGAGGTAGAAAGAATATTCTAATAATTTTTTACATCAAAATGTTCAACAAACTCCAGGCAAGATTAATCTCAAAGATATCCATTTTGAGACTAATTATATTCAAATTTTTGAAAGGCAAAGACAAAAAGAGAAACTTAAAGTCTAAGCATGAGAGAACTGAATTATAGCGTACAAAATATTCTCAATACAATTAGCAGCTGATTTCTTATTAGAAACAATGGTGGTCAGAAAGCAGTGGAATGATATAGTTAAAGTCCTGAAAATAGAAGGGTAGAGCACAAAACTCCCAACCCCAAATTCTATATACAATAAAAACTATCCTTCAAGAATAAAGGATAAATTTAAATATTCTCAGAAATAATAAAAAAAAATACTTAGGAAACTTATTACTAGTACACCTGTTTTGCAAGAAATGCTAAAGGGAATTTTTCAGGTTGAAATGAAAGAACACTAGAAAGTATTTTGAAGCCATATGAGGAAATTAAGAATATTGGTAAAGGTAACTATGTAAGTAAGTATGAAAGCCAGCTTCACCGCATTTTGGTTTGTAACTACTCTTTGTTTCCTTATATGATTTAAAAGTCAAATGAATAAAACAACAACTGTAAATATATAAAATGAGCATGCAATGCATAAAGATGTACTTTTTATGAGATTTTTAATAGATTGGCATAACTGACTAAAAAGGAAAACATTACTCATCTATATATTGTATATAAGAGAATAATTTTACATACAAAGACATAAAGAAGTTGAAAGTAAATGATGGAAAAAAGATATTTCATATGAATAGTAATCACAAGATACCTAGGCTGACTATATTATTATCATATAAAAAGATTTTAAGTAAAAAATGGTTTTAAGAAGAAAATAAGGGCTTTATACATTGATAAAAATTTCAATATATCAGGAAGATACACTAATTATAAATATATACACATCTAGCAATAAAGTCCCCAAATATATGAAGCAAACATAGCCAGAATTCTATCATAACAGTTGGTGACTTCATTATATAGCTTTACCATTCAATGGTAATAAATGTTGCTAGGAAAACTGGGTATTCTCATGTATTAATAAAAGATTGCATTAATTAAAGTAAGATTTTTACACCATATACAAAAGTTAACTCAAACCAGATAAAACATATAAATCTAAGTGTTCATACTATGAATTTCTTAAAAGAAAACATAAGGACAAGTATCTATGACTGTGTATTTGGCACTGATTTTTAAATATGCTACCCAAAGTATAAGCAATAAAAGACAAAATTGGTATATTGTACTTCATTGAATTTTTTTAAAAAGTTTTTTTTTGCATCAAGGACACTATAAAGACTAACCCACAGAATGGGAGAAAATATTTGCCAACAATATATGTGACAAAAGTTTAATATCCAGGATATATGAATTTTCCTAAAATTTAACAACAACACAAAGATCCCAATTAAAAAATGGGCAAGAACTTCTATGCACATTTATCCAAATAACATGGGATAATGGCCAGTAAGTATGTGAATAAAAAAGTTGAACACCATTATTCAATAGAAAAATGTAAATCAAAACCACACCACTTCACACCTACTTGGATGGCTATAATTAGGAAGACGAAAAATCACAAGTGTTGATGAGGATGTGGAGAAATTGGAACACTTGTACACTATGCGTGGAAAAGGTGAAATGATGCAGCTGATGAAGAAAAGTTTAGTGATTTCTCAGAAAGTTAGACATAGAATAACTATATGACCTAGCAATTCCACTCCTAGATGTACACCTGAAAGAACTGAAATTAGGGACTCAAACAAATATGTGCATACTTGTGTTCATAGCAACATTATTCACTATAGTCAAAAAGTAGCAACAAAACAAACATCCATCAACAGATGACTAGATAATTCTTAGGTGGTATATACATACAAAGGAATATTATTTAACTGTAAAAAGGAATAGAGTTCTGATACAGACTACCATGTAGATAATCCTTGGAAACAATATGCTAAGTAAAACCAACCAGACAGTAAAGGACACATTAATATTTCAGATAAGTGGTTACCTGAAAAATCTAGAATAGGAAAACTTATAGATTCAGAATATAGATTAGAGGTTATCATGGGTTGGGTATAGAGGGAATTGGAGAGTTATTGCTTAAAGGGTATAGAGTTTCTATTTGGGGTAATACATTTTGGCACTAGATAGTGGTAATGGTTGCATGATCTTATGAATGTAATTCATAGCAGTCAATAGTAAACATATAAATGGTTACAATGGCAATTTTATGTTATATTTATTGTATCACAATAAAAATATAATAAAAAAAGAAAAATGTCTGCTTTTATGACTGATTTAATGATTACTAACGTTAAGAAGAAATCTCTATATATTAATAGAAAAACCTTTCCATTGATTTTTATTACTCTTTTCTTTCATATTATTTCTGCATCTCTTACTTCAGAGTTTTATTCATTGTCTCATTTTGCTCATAAAGATAAATAATGAGGCTAAGTATGGTAGCTCATGCCTGTAATCCTAACCGTTTGGGAGGTGGAGGCTGGAGTATCACTTGAGGTCAGGTGTTTGAGACCAGCCTGAATAAGAGCAAATCTCTGTCTCTGAAAAAAAAAAAAAAATTAACTGGACATAGAGGCATGCGTCTGTTGTCCCAGATGCTTGGGAGGCTGAGGCAGGAGGATTGCTTGAGCCCAGGAGTTTGAGATTGCAGTGAGCTATGATTATGCCACTGCATTCTAGACTCTAAATCAGGCAACAGAGCAAGACACCATCGAAAAGAAAGAAAGAAAGAAAGAAAGAAAGAAAGAAAGAAAGAAAGAAAGAAAGAAAGAAAGAAAGAAAGAAAGAGAAAGAAAGAAAAAGAAAGAAAGAAAGAAAGAGAGAGAGAAAGAAAGTTATGACCCCAAATTAAGTCCTTGGTCTTATACTAACCTCAGTTACTACTTATTCCTTTCTTTTTCACATTGAAAAGAATTTGTTGCATATATATAATAACTTCCCAATATTTACCTCCTACTTTGATTATTCTTCTAGATTCCAGATGTATGTTTCCAGCTGATTGGTATATTAATACAATTCTACTTTGTTTTTTAATAAAAATTTCTAAATTATCATCAAATTTTACTCTGAATTTATCTAATCAGTCTTTGATTAATCCATTGATACAATTATTTGAACTGATAACCTACTAGATTAGAAATTTAAAAACTTATCTTGAACAACTTTATCACAGCCAATATTTAATTAACTATAAAGGCCTATTAAATAAAATTCTTAATGATTCTTCCTGTATTGTTCTCTTAAGTAGACATTGTCAATACCTCAGTTTATATCTTTGGAAATAGTTTACTGGGGGAAATAAAATATACTATTCCAAATACTGCTAATTCTCCACTCTTTTTACTATATAGGCCTATGCACACACATTGAATTTCCCTAACTAATAATTTTTCTCCACTGACTTAATAAGGTGCTCTCTTTATCTTCAATTCTTTTTCAGTCTTGAACAAAACATTATCCAACCATGCCAAACTTTACACACTCTTTCTGAATGCTCTCATCTATCCCTTTGCTCTTTTGTTCTTCTTGTTTTGTGAGAGTCTAATAATTTAGCTTCTTATCTTTTTATTAAAATTTAGTTCGTGCCAAATGCCCTCTATAAATGTAATATTCTCCTTGCAGATTTCCCTGAAATTCCTAACAAAAGCTATATTTGACTTTTATTTTCCAACTATTTTATTGATCCATTAGTCCTGGAAACTGTGATTTTTATCATTGCTATTTTCGGTTTTTTGCATGGATTTCACCCATTTGATCCAGGAAGCAAACTGCTAGTAAAAACCAGCAATTATGTAAAAGTAGGTAAAATATTCCACGTTTTTCTTTGTGCTTTTCTAAAATCTTCTTATAAGAGTTATCCAGATCATGACTATGTCTTTAAAAAGTAAAGAGGTTAAGAGAACTATGGGCAGAGCAAATTCCTTCAGTGTTTCTAGGGGGCAAGATGTCATGGTAATTGCAGTACCTAGTTTTAATAAAAAGGATATAGTTGTAAATAAAATGTAAAGCACAGAAGAGTTTTACATTCATCTTGATTTTGCCAAGCTCTCCTTCATGTCATAATTATCCTTAAATTTTTTTTGGGGGGGAGTCTTGTTTCCACACTTACTTGTAGTTGTCATAAAATAGAAACTTCTTTTGTATTCTACTCATTTATTTTGGTAGTAATTTTAAATATCACCAGTAGGTGCCATCTTCCGATACAAAATAAAGAAGCACATCCATGTTTCATAATTTGAAAGTATCAGAAAATGATAGGTAGATAGATGAGATAGATGATGTATGGATAGATAGATAATTATAAGAATTGACATTAATAGATACATGTACACTTTAAAGATATCTCAGAAAGAATAGGTCCTAAAATTGTAAGAATAAATTTAGCCTCAGAGACTTATTTCTGCATCTTTACATGTTTCTGATAACACCAGTGAGGATGCTTCCTGATACAAGCAACCAAAACTAACTCTGGCTTTCAATAGGGATGTGTTGGAAGATAAAAAATGCTATACTCCACTGGTACCTTTTGTTCTTTCAACACAATCCACATAAACTACTCCAGAACTTTTGCTCTTGTTACCTATACTTGAAAATAGTTTCCCCCACATATCCATTTAGTTAGATACTTCTTTTTTCCTCCAGAATTTTGTTTGAATTTCAGTGTATCAAAGGCATTTTCTATATCACCCAGTTGCAAATAGAACCTCCCATGTCCTTCTGTTTTACTTACTCCTTTTGCTTTGTATCACTTATCACAACATGATAGACTATTTGTTTTGTTCATTTTATCTTTTTCTTCTCCCAAATGATATCAGCTGACAGCAGAGATTTTGTTTTATTCACTGTTGTACCTTCACAGTGCACATAATGCCCATCACATGGTAGACTCTTAAGAAATATGTGTTGAATAAATGAATGACTTGACAAATTAGATTGACAAATTAGTTTAAAACTAGACAATTAGGCTTGAAAAATGGTCAGAAAATGAGGTAGCTTAGGGGGAATCAGGTAAAAGGAAAAACAGAACATAACAAAACAAACAAAATAATCTTTTAGTATTAATAGTTAGGTCAGAAGATGGTTGCAACAACTCTATTATACCAGCCACCAGTGAAGAAATTCACAATCATGATTGTACATAATTGAAAGAGTTTTGAAAAGGAAGTATCTTATTTCCAGGCAGATATGTCATTGCCCCACTCTATTCTTAGAATCTAAGACATGTTTTTCAGAGTACATGAGAAGAAGGAATCTTAGCTTACTCCTCTGGGAAATTACCCCCAAATGGTACGAGGGCTTAAACAGATCTGATGAAAGTCAAAAAGAGAAATGAGTAGAACTACCTAAAAGTGATGATAACAGTGAATGTGCTGTTTTTCATACTCATACAACACATTTATACTAAAGAGATTCTTCTACTGTTTACTAATATTCTATCACTGAATGTTTAACCGTTCATGGTTCTACTATAGCATTATTAATTTTAGTATTAATGTATTGTTACCTTGCACATAGATAGTACTATTTTTATCCAAGCCAAGTGTTTCAAGGAAGTGAATAGTTGGCAGCTTATAACACTTCATAGAAGAATCAAATTATTAATTAGCAATTCTATCCCAGTGGACGTCTGGGCATAAAGGTCAATTGTAACATTAATTTTCAGGGGTTGAATTAGTTAGGAATGGTATTTACACTGCTTAGCATGGGCCTTATTGTAAATGTATTATGTTTATATTTCAGCCAGTCATTGGAGGGTCTGCTTGCCCATATCATCCTGGAGTGTAATGATGGGAATTTCACTTTGAGTGACAGCAATGAATTCTTGTCACTGCTTCTATGATCTGCTTCAATATCCATTCTCCTAGGTGAATGAGAATTGTTGTCTTTATGAATTTGCATATAGTAATGTAGATGTTTTTAAGGAAGTAAATTGGGTACTATTGTTGACATGTATATATTTCTATTAGTGCATACTGGAGCATGACATTGAGTTGTTATTTGTTTTTGTTTTTAAAATATTAACTCCACTGACATATAAACTCTATTCTAATCCCTGAATCAACAACTCTGCACTACCTTATGTTAAAAACGACTTAAAGATTTAACAAGACTATAATGCTAGTGGCAAATGATTTCTAATTTTAAAAATATATAGAACTCTTGAAGGACACTTTTAAGGTATTCAATTATTCATATTTTTCCTTTCATAAATGTAATATGGTTTCTATTTAAAAATACCAAACAATCACAACTTTTGTCCTAGTACATAATATAAGATTATATTCTTCACTGTCACAGATGACCCAATATTGCTGCAAAACACATAGAAAATGAAAGCTTGATGCCCAGTAATTTAGAAAAATGTTGAGATACATATACCGTGAACTATCCTAACTCGCTCAAACTCAACCTCAATTAATCACATATGAGTTGACAAAGGCTCTTCATAGCTATAAAATTTCACTATGAAGTATTTATAACTAACTTCAAGTGCCAGTGCCTTCCTCATATCAAAACTGGACATTAGAAATATGCCATGACTGTTTTGTCCTTAAAATGCACATTCAAATGCCAATGTTTAATATGATTCCATATGTGGTTTTTATAATGAGTCTACACCTAAGGAAGTATAACTTATCAACCCATTGATAGGTTTACTGAGATAAGTTTTACAAAATTTTGTTTGGCTGAAATATATGCTAATATGATATTAATTATATCTCAGTCTATTCATTTTTTGTAGACCACATTAGTTTACATAATTCACTTTTTCTACGTTTAGAGATAGGAGTGTGATAATTATGTTTTATATGAAATTTTTAAAATTTAGATTTTACATGTGTATTATACAATTGCTTTCAATACTGTATCTCAGAGTCTTAAAATTTTGACATTGTAGTTTGACCCCATTTTGACATATTTTGTAGTTCACCTATCAGTTTTCCATCATGACCTTTACATATTAGCTTTTAGCATAGACTCTCCAGATAATTTGTATCATTAAATGAATAAATAATGGAAATAACTTATTTATACATTTAAAGGTACTGAATAACTAATATCAGTGTAAAAAAGTCTTGACAATTTATAATATCAGATCAATATGCTGCATTCTAGGATGTTACAAAGATCAGACATTTTTTTCATGAGTGGAAAACAATATAGATTTGAGCAATAGCACATAAATAAATATGGGAATCCAGTGTAAATAGCAAAAAATGTTATTGTACTATGGTGAAGAGAAAATACTATCTAATATTATTATATTATTATATTAGTATATAATATATTACTTATATATTATCAACAAGTATACTAACATCTCAATTAATTATCAATATTTCTATTATGCTGTGAGAATCCTGCTCCTAAATATCCAAGATTGAAACTGGACTTTTCAGTGAGTTTTTTGGGTTTTGCTGAGTATAACTATTCTTACCTTCTAGCAGTCCATATAGCCTGTATGATGGCTAATTTTATGTGTCAAACTATGGTGACTAGTTGTTTGGTGTAGATGTTGCAGTAAATATATTTTTTAGATGTGATAAACCTTTAAGTAAATAGATATTGAATAAGAAAATTACCCTTTCTAATGTGGGCGGGCCTCATGAAATCTCTTGAAGGCTTTAAGAATAAGAAGTTTCCTGAAGCAGAAGTACTACTTCTCAAGACTTTAACATACAAACTCTGCCTGAGTTTTCACCCTACCTGGCCTACTCTTTGAATATTTTACTAAAGACTACAATATCAACTCTTACCTGAATTTCCAGCCTGCTAGCCTCCCCTGTGGAATTCGAACTTGCCAGCCTCTAGTTCCTTAAAATCTCTCTCTCTCTCTGTTTATACACACACACACACACACACACACGCATATGAGAGAGATGCACAGCATGGATACATACAATATATTTATGTATTTGTGCATATCTATAAATGCTACATATATATAGCATGTATACATACAGAGCATATATATGGTCTAGATATCTTTTCATGGACATTACTTTTAATGAATAGATGAATTCTTCCAAGTGTTACCTTCAAATGTCATTATTGTAAGAAAACTTTAGTACTACAGTACACTATAATGTCGTAACACCGAGCCTTTGTTTTAATCAGCCTCCTCAAACAAGAAGACTATTGCAATAGAAATATTCTCAATTGGTAATTGGTCTGTAGCAAAGCTGCTTTCTAAGCTGAAGAGACTGTTCGTTACTAAATTTCTACAGGAACATATTTTTACTTTACAGAAACTTTCTTCATGGTAACACCATTTCACATGGTATGTACCATACCCTTATAATTTCAGGTACACAAACAAAATCATATTTTTACATTCTTTTTCCCTTTATGCCAATTCTTTGGACCCTCTCATTTTGTTTCTACTTTTATTGTGCCTTTTTCCCATCCTCATGTGCTACACAGGCATCTAGATTTTTGATGCTACTGATTTGTTACATTTTGTCAAAGAAGTTAGTGCCTTGGACTTGTTAAATGAATGTAGTTTTTCTACTTTGCTCCTAAATGAATTATTTTTCATCTGGCTATGTACGCTAAATTACTCATCAAAACAATGTGCAACCCTGTGTTGCTGGATCATAATCACATTAAATAAAATGCAGTGAGAATATAAAAATCATCGAATTTAAAATTTTATGTAAATTGAATGTTATGATACCCAAAATGAAAATGTTGCAGGTGAATAAGTATAATTATTGTATGCAAACCAATCTCTATAACTTATTGGAGTTTTCATTATCTAATTTTAATTAGATAATATATTTACTCAAGAGATATTTATTAAATACCTACAAGGGCCTAATTCTACCAGCTTTACATAATATATATATATATATATATATATATATATATATATGATCTCTATTTTTTACTTTTTGTTGACGATGTTGTCATGAAGGTCCAGGTTTTTCAAGTTCTTGAGATCTGCTGTTTCCTGGTTACCTGGACTTGGACAGCTGCACCATCCAACCAATTAGCTATGAAAAAAAATCTAAGTCAAATTTAACTTCTTCCTTTTCATACTTTCTAATATTTTCTCAATTAAATCTATTCTAAAGTAACTCTTACCAACAGAACAAACAGAATAGCAATTTCTTTAGCACTAAAATAATCACATTTGATATTTAATGTAGTACAATCATCCAAATCTCATTTTTATATTTCCTTCCCCTTACTAGTTATAGAACATAAGTCCTTATTTTATCAAGGAATTTGGAACAGAGATAAATACATATATCTGATAACATTTCTTATTTAATTTTACAACATATATGCTGTATTATGATATGAGAAATCACTATATTTATTAGGTTGCATTGACCTAAATTAAATGTTTTTTTGCTCTCTTCAGCACATGAATTATCAACAAGTAGATATAACCTTTTATATCCAATTTATAATTGAAAACAGCCATAGTATTACTATTATGTTGAAGTGATTCTAAATATGAACTCATTATAAACATTCAAACTCATATGATACTTATCATCTATAAAAGATGATTCATTAATAATTTGCTTGATATTTCTCTAAAGGTAAGCATTATTGCTTCTCAGATAATATGTGCAGTGCTAACAAATCTGAATACATAAAATCATCTGTATCATATTATCTACACATGCCTTCTTTCTTCCGAGTGGTAGAAAGTTAATGTCAATAAATTTGTATCTCTCTCTGCCATTCTACTGGAGTTGGGTCTAAGTTTATGGAGACACATAATGCCAACAACTCATATCTCTGCCCACCTATGATAGCACCTCCTGTGATATTTTTAGTTATTTTCATATCTCACCCAAGTTGTATGCAGCTAACTGTTGTATTTTCTCACAATGATTGTTGTATTTTCTCATATTCTTTCTCTTTTTCTGGTCTGACTTAAAATCAACTGTTTTAATGGCTTCTGTGGTTCCCAGGTTTTATCTTCTATTTTTGATGAGGTGTACTATAGTAGTCTGTGGCATTAAGACCCTTTATCACTTGTGTCCTACTATTTAGGGTACACTGGTATCATGTCAGTTCTCTAGCACCATGCTCAGGGTAGTTTGATTCTATCATACACGCCATATGCCCTTTGTACACTTGGGCCTTGATGTCATATCATACTCTGCTTAGAAGAGGAGTCATGGTTCCATTGTCCTCACAAATCCCACAGCTACCTACCTACCTATTAGCTATCTATCTATCTTCAATCATCTATCACCCCTAGAATCTTCTCTCAAGGATTCACCAATCCTACTTGTTTCCTATTTTACTCTCGCCTAATCTGCAACACAAAAGGCCCATCATATAATCTGAGGGTTTGATAATTCAGGCATACATTGTGATGTTTTCTTCCAGCTCTGATATCTTCATCAGAACTTTTCTTCTTTTCACAGAACTAACACTTTCTAACTCCAAATAATAAGTTGTATTGCAATCTGTATCATGCATTACCTCTTTTCTGAGGAATAAAGCAGGTTCCAGTTGCTAAATAGAAAGAAAAAATACAGGTAAAACAAAATTGAGTGTTAAGTAGAATTGCTTAATGTTTCTAAAATAAAATCTCATCCTTATATAAGTTATATTCCTATTATTCCACTTAGCATTATCAAATTTAATTTCATAAACTATCAGAAAGACAATTAAGGAGAAAAATGATTCAAATATGGATTTCAAATGTAAAGTTAATGTTTATGTCTAAAATTACTACTCTTCTTGGGTCTTGAAAATATTCTCACATTTCTTAAAAGTGTGATTTAGGATTGAAGAAACTTCAATGACATTACTAAGTCATCTACTATTACTTCCCCAATCATATAGAAATTCTCTTTTTTATTTGAACATTGATTCAGGTCTATGTTTTGTATATAAGATTCTGACAACCTATCTACACCTTATGAGTAAAAAAATGGCAAGATCCATTTTGAGGCCCATAGTTTAAATACTAATTTAAGAATTTGGCAGTCTGGAATATGCTAGGTTTTCAGGGGCTATGGAAATTTCCAGTTTTAGAAACTAATTGAACTGCTGTCACAAGTTAGATAAGGTAGATTCCTTATTCTGTTTTGTACTTTCTGCTTTTTTTTTTTGTTTTTGCTTTTACTTGTTTTGATATTTAGAAATTGGTTTCTTGAAAGTAATAAAATGGGGATTAGGGAGAGGTGAGACTTATGTACATCATTCTATCTTTTTTACTAAGAATGTTATAGCACATTTAATTATTTACAGAGGTGGCCCTTTATGAAAAAAATAAAATAGAAATGTGATAACGGTACAAGTTATAGTATAATTCACTATGATTATCTTCTTATTCTAGCACATCAATCACGTGCTTTAAATGTATGGCTTTCTCAAAGGGAAGTACTTGAAATGCTCACCTAAAAACTGCAAAAGAAACTCCTAATGTCACTGAAGAACTATCAGATGTTTTCTAATATAATCTAACTTTGTATGAAGGTAAACTAGAAACATGTAAAGCAAAGAATTGCTTCAATGGGAGTACTCCAGATACCCATTGTATTAACAGATCTTTTTTCTGTGTGAGTGGTAATATAAATCCTCTTACCTTGAGGAATTATCAACAAATTATTACTCAAATTCCAACTGGCAGAATATAAACAAGCAATGGAACTAACAAAGAAAAGTATTACCTCAGGAGAGGAAGCATTGTCACCTGATTCATGAATTTCAAAACATCACTTTGCTTTAGTTCCTTAAGTGTTCTCAAGAAAATAGTTTTTTGTAAAGGCAAAGTTCTATGATTGAAAATAAAACGGACATTTCCCAAAAGTCTGCTCCAGATCAGATTTCTCCTAAGTCTTCTCAATTTCCCATTTTTAAATAAATCCTCTGTCTTAAAATATCATTACCAATATTAACTATACATATCATATAACTATCATTAATATAGAAGTTCCACCATTGAAAAGTTAAGAACTTATTTCATTTATTGTTGCAACAGATACTGCCTTGAATATTTAAATGTTTTGGGAAAAAAAATCCAGATGATGCAACACTGTTGATATAGAAATTTGAGTAATTTCAGTATAGTTTTATAGAGAAATATTGTTCTCAGTCTGGAAAGAAAAAACTTTGAATGTCACATTTGCATTTATGATTGAAATTCTATATTGGCAAACAAAGCATGAGAATCAATATTTGCATTGAATAGTCTTTGTCTACTCTACAAATATTTCCACAAAAATTTATGAATTCTATTAAGTTTAAAAATTTTACATCAAATTTTAGTTGACAAATTAACATAAAAATGATTTCTTAGAGCATGAACCAGATAAAGACTTTTCTGGTACATTTTAATATTATCCATATTCTCTCCTTTGAAAGGAAAGAATTGGAGAAGAATGTAATCGGTGTCAGAGTTAGTCTGCCTTCTTTATGTGCATGTATCAACAACATGCCTGTTGACTGTTGGCTTCACGGTGTCTGGTCTTCTAGACACATTTACATATGTAGTGAAGTAACCTCAAAATTCTATCATCTCATGCTATTTTACCAAGAGAAACACTGTGATTTCAGGAGATTTCATGAGAAAATGGGTTCTGTTTGTGTTTGCATTGGATAATTTTGCCTTTGTGATTTCTGTATTGCCATTTTGAACTATATAAAATAAAAATCACCTCAGTTGGGGATCTTCCAAGTGTTTTCTGGATCTAACATGTTTCCTTTTATTAATTTTATTTCATCCATTAGCTTTTTAGTAAAACTGGATTAATTATTTCAAGCAGTGTGCTTGACATTTTCCAACAACATGATATATAATAACATTACCATATAATGTAATAATTAAAAGGAGGGAAATTGGTATAAAAATTCTTTTGGTTCAGTTATATAGCCTGTCGAAGACAAAATTTCCCCTGCTTTAGACCTCTGCTTGGGAGACAGTTTTGCCTCATAAAATTACCATGAGGGGTAAATTACATAGGGAAAGCAAAGGACTTGGCAGAGTACTTTACATATAAAACATTAAAATAAATTATTATTATTTACTATAAAGAGCAAAAGCTCATAAATTTTATGGGGAAAAAAAGCCTCCAAAAACCAATTCGGCTTTCACTTATTTCAGATCTAAATATATCACCTGAACAATAAAGCCCAACTTTAAATAAATTTAAACTCATAACATCAAAATGATTTTTTTTCATAACAGATTGCAACATTCTACACCTATTTTGAATGCTGCTTAATGAGTTTTCATTTTGGATGACTTGAAAAAGAATGTCTTTAAAATACTTTGGTTGCTTAGCTCCAAACTTGATATGAATGCAGGAATGTAATGCTCTCTTGAGGTTTTGAGGTTAATGTTTTTTGAGGGTTTTTTTTTAGCTGAATAAATTCAGTGTCTTAAGGGAAAAAGTTTATATCGATATTTCCAGAGAGATATTGAGTGTTTTTTTTCCCAAATTATTTTACCAGGAAAGCGGCTCTATGGTGGAGTAAAACTGTTCACAGTGAATTGTTCCCTCTCAATCTGGCTTTGTTTTCCTAGGTGATGGATAATTCCTCACATTTTATGAATTACTAATGAAAGTGTATGGTATGCATGAATGTCATCAATGCAACAGCATTAAGTTTAAGAATGATTCATTATTTATTACATGTTTTATATTTCTGTTTATTAACCAGAATCAGATAAGTCCAGTCTGATATACTTCCGACTTTTTTAATTGATATACGATCTAGGACATTTTTTGGAACTGAAATTACTAAATTATATAACAGATACCTCTAAATGCAGAGTTATCTAATTATGTCTTATAATCATTGAAACTCAGAGTTTGGAGGGTACTTACAGTTTGTTTGCTTTACCAAGTATTTGTTGAATAGCCTTAGAGAAAAACATTTAAAACAAAATTTTACCCTCTTCAGACCTTTTTCAGAGCCTAGGGATTTTAACAGAATTCTCCTGTAAAGATAAAATACTCCTTTAAAAAATAAAACAAGAAACAAAGCATAATGGATCACCAGTAATTGAATTGCTATGGAATTGCTATTTTCTGAGATTTCCTAATTTATTTAGCTCTACTTATATGATTTATTTCAATTCATTAGTTAGTGTATTTAAGCGGTATTATTTTAGTTTTTTTCTTATTTCTGTAACTTCTAAATATATGTGTGTATATATATGAGAGAGAGAGATATTTATACTAAGTGAAAAGGAATTTCTTTTGTATTTCAACCTAGTTTTCTAGCATGTTCTGTGTAGTATTTCTTGTCTGCTTGTCAAATGAAATAGCTAATTACATGCATACTTCTACCCTTGTGCACTGGTGAACTGTTTAGTATGGAGAGTTAATTGTGAAGTTTGGGAATTTTCCTTAATAATGTTCATATATATTTAAGATAGGTAAATATTATATAACTTTTGTTCTAGATTACAGTGATATATTCTTCTTTTTCTTTCTTTTCCTATAGCCTTCCTTTCATTTTGCTTTCATTTAGTATATTCTTTGTATTAATGGTGCTACTGCTTCTTAGATAATTTATAGTAATCAAGTTATCTTAAGCATTAATTTATCATTTTACTATTTGGCGGACATAATAGCACATTCTATCTCAGTTTTTGTTTGTTTGTTTGCTTGTTTTTTGCCTGCTTGTTTTCAGAATAGTTTTCTAAAATATTAGAAAGACAAATATAAACTCTGTCAGCTTCTAAATCAAAGGTGGGAAAAGAAAAATTATCATTTTTAGTAAAAAACATCTTATTTTTCTAAGTTCTTCTTATATATGATTTTTAAGACACTATTTCTTCAATGATCTTTAGCCTTCTCAAAAAATATCAGAGCTATCTGATGCAATAATTAATACTTACTTGGTATCACAGACTGAACGGGCAAAGCCTAGGCTTCTGCCCCCTTTCTAAAAACTGAAGTGGCACATATGCTAGGGATTTACCCAGATCCTTCTTAAATAAACTGCAGCAGTTGTTTCCTTGAGAAAATTTACAGTCTGGAAATGTTTTGCCCTGTTTCTATTTTCTCACTAGAGAAAGTGGACAGCAACTCAAGAAACTGTGAGTTGAGAGAGGCTAAATATGCCTCTATATCCCCAGGCTAAAAATAAATTCTCAGTATTCTGAGAAATTGTGCCTACTTTGCAAGCCATTGTGTTTATATTTCCCAATCTGCCATCACTTATTTCTAATAACAATATAACTTTTCTCCAAATGGGGAGGCTCACTGGGCCCAAGAATGATACAAATGTACATAGAGTTAGTAGGAAGTTACTTACATTTGAAATAGCTAATGCTTTTCTCATATCTGTAAAACCTGCAAGTTCTTATTTTGCCTTCTATAAATTCAGCACTATTTCTGTTCATTCCAGTCATTCCTTTAAGTTTTTAAATTATATTTTCTTGCTTTTGGGGTAGTAGAATTATGCAGATAAATATTGTGTGTAACAAAATGTTAATTTTGTTGTAGCTATAAGCTAGATAATTTTGGTCATGAAAAGAGCAAGCAAACTAGATTTGGCAGAAATTAAAGTAGTCCCAATTCAGCAGTAACCTTACACAAAACCTAGATTTTCTTGTAATCAAATCAGACAAACTAGATTTGGGTATAATTAGATCAGCATAATTAAATTCCCCATCTCTTAGGGAACATCAAAATGCACATATGTAGCATTCATTATTTTTTCCCTTTGTCCCTAGTCTAAGCAATGAAAATCTACACCCAAGAAGAATTCAGCTGGGTCTGCCACTTAAGAAGAGGAGTTCTTATCCACTGATATTCCTCAAAATTAACTTTACTAAAAAACTAATTATAGTTTTTACAAAAACAAAGTTTCAATAAATCCCATTAAATTTACTTTGATTCTGTGAATCACCCACAATTTTAAAGAATAAAATTCTTTATGAAACAATTAATAATCAGGGATTTAAAAATGCAAGAGTATATTCCCTTTTCTTAATAGATTTTTTAATTAATCAAAAGCCTTGTATTAATCACCAACAATACAAATTTTACGTTTTCACTATATAGCTTGGCCATTAAAATGAAAGAATGCTCTCTATTAGACAATACAATTAATACCCATTCAATGATGTTTGATATATGGATTTCCCATGATTTTTATATATTGACATTATCATTTTGTTTAACAAAAACATATTATTAAAAGATTTAAATATGTTTAGCCTAAAGTTTACTATAAGATATGTACTTTATAGCACATATCTTTTAGACTCAAAAATATTGTTGGCCAAAACATGTCACCCAAGCCCAGGATGAAAAATAGGCAAATACATTTATTTTTCAAAAGACCAAAAAACAGAAAGAAGAATACGATGTGTAAAATATTTCCTCTGTATAGGTGTTATGTAACAGGATTAGAATGAGGATCATGTTAAACGAATGAGGTTAAAGTTCTTTAATATAGTAACTCATACTTTTTATAGTATACTATCATTGCTGACGTCCAGATGATGTTGGGACATTCCACATAATAACAGTGCAGATTTTTATCAAGCATGATCCCACTTTTAATTTTACTCCCACACACCTCTTGAAAGCCTATATTTCTAGCAGTGTAAGTCCTTTTTCCCCAGAGAATGATTCATGTTGCCATATTCCAGAGACAAATAGTTCTTTCTCATCCCCAGTAAAAGACATCTTTCCTGGTTACTATCCTCCAAGTTGTAGATTAAGGTATAGGGTAAAAATACGTTTATGTTTGATTCAAAAAATAAAGTTCATAATAACTTAGGAAAATAAAACAGATAATGAACTTGTGAGCCTAATAAATGATAAATTCAGAATCCAAAAAGAAAAGTAATACTTAGAAGCTATCTATTTTACCATCAAAACTCCTTGAGAGGTATACTACGTAGAAAGAGGCTTTGACATATACTTCTCCTCTGTTTGGAAGCTGCTTCATTACATGTTTCTCAGTTCTGTAGCTCAGTTAATTTGTGTTAATTCTTAGTATTTTAGGTGAGATTTCTTCATCAAACATCAGCTTCCAACTATGCAAAAAATGTCAGTTTGTTATATGCTTCCATATATTTTCTGTTTCATATTCACAACACTTAACACAATTTGAAAGATATATTTTGTTTTGTCATCACTTCTCAAACTATCTATGGTGAAATCAGCCTCCCCAGTCTCCACAGTTTAATAATAACACATACTTCACCCCCCACGAGATGCGCCATGCAACTTTAACAACATCCCAATTTTTAACAAGATCAGTCCAATGATCACATGCTTGGTGGCAGAGACAACACACATTGCTTTGAAAATTTCTGTGCTTTTTCCCCACCTCAATTTCTGTACTTATTTAAACATAGACTGGTAACAATTTATGGATGAGGATCTCTCCATTAAACACACTGTGAGTGTCATAAGCTGTGCAATTGAATATGTAAATTTAGGTGTCACCAGCTTGAAAGAAGGTCGTGAGAGTAAGAACTTATCCATCATATTTTTGGCTGTATCGTTAGTAACTAGTACACTGACTCTGCACATAAGATGTAAGTCCCTGTACCAAAACTTACTATAGAATTCATATTTTATGAATTGTATTTTGCTCAAGTTAGGTGAAGACTTCAAAATATTAAATATCCATTTCCATGTAACTCTTCTCAAAACGTGTACACAATAGAAAATATAAATTTTCTTGTGGATACAATGAATAGACCAGTGTGGCATATTTATATGGGAATGGTGGGAGAAAGCCTTAAGTACAGGCCAAGACTATGTCATGGATATCTGAAAATTACTGAACAATTTGAATTTAAGTTAATAAACAATATAGTACCAAGGAAGTTTTCTGAGAAGCAAGCCATGTAGTCAGAGGTAGTCTTTAGAAAATTTAGTGGGCCAGTGACTTGCAATATGGCTTGACAAGGACGAGGACAGAAGAAGAAATAGCAGTTCCTCAGATAAACTGGATACAGATTATAACCTATGTTGGAAATTGGCCTCTCCTTATGAGCATGTGAAACCAATAGTTGATGATTATAAAGAACAGCTGATATGTGATTGTTCGTATAGCCTGAAGAGGGAAATGTAGGTCCACATACAGAAGGAACTGGGAGGAATTAAGCATGATCTCCTGCATATCCCCCATTAGGATAAAGTTATATCTAAGCCATCTCTAAAACAAGCAGACTTAAAATATGAATAAAAAATCTCCATAAAATGTGTCTTCAAGTTGGATTGAGAATTTTACTTGATTTTGCTTAATAAGTTTCATCAGACGAATATTACTTTTTGCTTGATTTATATATAAATTGATTAAGGCATTTAGCTTCTATTTTCACTTTTAGTCATATAAAATTATTTTTTCACTCAAAGTAAGTAGTCATATTCTGCCCTGAAACCTCTCTCTACTCTGCTCCTTCTTTAACTTTTAATGGTTCCAAAGTCTCATTTTGTCTCTTTCACTTGATCTCTAGATTGCTTCCCACCTTGCTCATTTGTAAATATTCACATATTTACAAATATTACTCCTGCACAATATAACATCAATGTAATTTCTTTCAATTTTTGTAATATTATCATATTTATTATTTTCCATAATAATAATGGATGCTGTTAATTATTTAAACAAACTGATCTTTCCAAGGACAACTGCATCAAAAAACAGAGCAACTTTTTAAAAATCAGAAGAATGCACCTATAGATTACTTGACTTTTTAAACACGTAAGGGCTTTTAACCCTTTGTACTCGGATGTCGAGTGTGGATAATGTCGAGTGGATAATGAGAAAAAAGCAAGTGAGTGCAAAGGGCTAATTAATATTTTAATGTTAGTTATTTTAATGCTAATTTTTTAAAAATAATTATCTATATAAATATAATGCAAAATATTCTTCTGTAGCTAAGTATAACCATGAAGGTAAGGGTCTTTGCACTAGTACAGAGTTTATACAATTTTTCTTTGGACATCAAGGACTAAGACAAGACTTAATCAAGAAATTATGCATTTAATTAAAACTTCTCAAGGATATTTCTAATTTCGACACTGAATAAAATCAGAATATTATGCATTTAAAAATAATCATCTATATGGTTGTCTCAGTGCACTATAAAATTCCAAATTTGACTCATTTTTGTGCTTAAAATTTATCAACAGTTATCTGTTATTTATATCATATCAAAATGCAACGTCTTTCATTCATATATTTATTCAGTGTATATGGATTGTTCCCCACCATGTTATCATATCTACCATATCTTTTTATATGAAGAGTAAAAGAAAGTGACTTTCTTCCTAGCAGAGAAAGGGGTGAATACCAGCCTCAGTATACAAATTAGGCTTCCAGGTTCCATGAACCAAAAGCTGTTCTGTTTTCTTAGGATTTGGTGAACTTCTTGAAGTAAGGCAAAGTGAGATAGAAGAAACAATCTCGACTCTTCAAGATAATTTGTTCACTGGTGTTGAGTTTGGATTACATTCTATATCTACTAGAGAGCTATTGGAAATTTTAAACAAGGGATTTGTATAATCTGATTATATTTTTTAAATTATGGTTCTGAGTATTGATGGATAAATGATTGTGCTGAAACAAGAAAAATGTAAATTGATTGGTTAGGCCAATATTGAGGTAGACTGGGTGAGAGAGGATGGTGATTTGGGCAGAAATAATAAGTGGAGATGGATAGAATTATATGCTTTATATCATATGATAGTGATAAATTCAATGGACTGCATGGAAGAATGAAAGAATATCCTGGACAACAGGACCCAAATAAAAACCAAAAGAAAGCTGGTTGTGTATCTATGACACAGAAAGTAATTCACTCATTCATACTCATGAGTTAAAATCTGAATGTATGTGAGGACATCTTAGCAGCTTAAAATGATAAAAAAAAGTCCTGCAATTCAGGACTTACTTGACCTAGCTCACATGCTGAGCAGCCTGGGGAAACTCTGAAATGCTTATTCCAGCTCTAGAGGAACAAATGAAATATCTGAATTTCATATCCACCCAAACTATGGGGCTTTCTTGATCCTGGGTAGATCTTTACATTGCTTGCCTTAGATTTGTTAGCAAAACAAAAATAAAGTATCTCAGTCTCCACATTCTCAGCAGCCCACATGACAAAAGTCTAGAAAGTGTCTGATATTAATGCCATCACTCTGAGCCAAGCACAGTGCCTACCACATAGTTAACAATTCTTCAATCTTCAAGAACCAAGATCAGTGCCCACATGTACACTGTTATTGAAATAGCATAATTTTCTTTTATATAATGATCTACTACCAGGCAAGTTTGCCAAATACTGTTAGATCTTCCTATTAACCAATGGAGAGACTTAAGGCATGTATTATATTTCCTGTATTTGCAGATAAAACATCTGAAGGTCAGAGAGGTGCTGCCCAAAGTCACAAAGCATGGACACAAACTGGCTGAGTCAGGCTAAAATAGACACTGAGAGTCCAAATACATCAATCTTTCCTCTACATCCTCCCACCTAGAAGAATAATATAGTCATTCAGGATTGCATGGCTTGACCCCTCATTAGGACAGGAAATTTTCTCTCTTTCTTACAAATGCTCTTATTCAGGAGTCACATTCACTGTAGGGATCTAAGGGCTGGATCAGCTCACCTCAAAACTCAATCATTAATAGAAACTTTCAACTCAAAAAATATCAGGGACTTTGCTGTCTTTGACCTATATCATAGATTTATGTTATTACTCAAAAATTGTTACTCAAAACTGAAGGAGTCAGAATATAAAGATCACACTCAACATCATCCTGAGGATTTTTTCCTTCAAACATCAATTTTAGTAAAATAATACTATTTTATTTTCTTCCTTTAAAATCATATATACCCTCTAAATTTCTGCAAATTTAAAATAGCTCAGTTCTAGTTAAAATCACACTAACACAATTATTTTTCATGGGGTTGGTATGGTTCTTTCCCTTTTGCAAATATGAAGCAAATCACATTAAAATGCCACTGGTATCCCTCTAAGTTAAAATTGTAATGAGGGTTTGGAAAATAAAAAAGTATTCCAGATTTTTCTAGGCTTAGATAATTGGATAAAAAAATATAATGAAAATTAAAGCCATTCTATTTTTGGCAATCATACAGACATTTATTTTTCAATTTCCTGATTCTAGGATTTTTAGATAAACAGTGGACATTGATTAGCAGAAACAAGATATCTGCCTAGAGACATCAGTTGCCAGATTATCTCAGAAAAAAAGAAAAGTTTTACATCAAAAAAATAGCCTGGTATAATTTTGAGGGGAAAGCACCAGAACCTACTGGAGATTCAGTGGGAAACAGATTCAGAGTAGAAAAAGAAGGAGCTAGATTTCAGTAGAAATCAACCCCTGAGGAATTTGGAACCCCATGAAAAACGTAGGTGCAGGTGTTTGTTTGTACTCCCCGCATACCTCTGTCAGACTTCAGGCTCCCAAACTGTTGGAGAGCTTCCCTATCTTCATGAGCACAAAAGTAGCAGCCATCAGTAAACCAGGAACTTCTTGAGAACAGAGTACTGAGCTGCCAGCCCCAGTTAGGATTGCCCCTTATCACCATAAACTGAGCAAAGGTGGTAGACACCATACCACTTTTTGATCCATTGCGTGTCTTTGTCCTTCCCAGGGAGCTTCAGTTCTTCAGTTTTCTTGTTACTGGTCTCCACCCAAACATTTTCCAAGACTGCCAGACTGCAGTGGCCACAGGGGGACAGAGTGTCCTAGCAGAACTGTGTGATCCCACAGCTTGGATATTCAGGGTGGTCTTCCTTGAGGGGAGAGGAGAGTAAATCAAGCCAGGGGGCCCCTCAAAACAAAGGGATCAGAGTTACAGCTGTCCTCCATTCAGAGACTCCTTGTCCTCCTTCCCTCCCCTGCCCAAAGCTGCTGATGCAACCATGGCAGTTCCCACACGACTCAGCATGGGTTCCCCATCCCAAACCCCCAGCTCTCAATTGTGTCATTTGGGAGAATGAAGGGAAGATTTCTGAACTAATCTTGGGAGAGGAGGGAACGCACATAGAAAGAACTAAAAACAGTATGGTGTGGGTCCAAACTGCAGAACACTGGTGGAGCACCTCTTCCCCTACAGGAAGGCCATGCTTTTTGTCCAGGGTGAGATACTGGGCAGGGAAGCTCGCAGTCCATGGTACCATTGCTGTTGAGCTCAGCTAGTTTGGGCTGCTGCTTGTGGCTGGACACCAGAGGGAGATCTGTGGGGCAAGGGAAGAGTGAGAGGAGTGAAACCAACTCCCATTTACCAGGCTGAGTCCCCGACTGGTCCTCCTCTAAGAGTAGATATTTTGTCCTTTCAGACTGTTTCATGCCCTTTCTGTTGGCATTTCCCAGTAACCTTGGTGCTAACCATCAACCCCTGCTGAGACAGATCTTCTGCCTGTCTTTGAGGAACCTGACCATAGGCTCTCCCAACCCAGCCCCACCCAGACTCACTCCTCCAACCCTCTTGGCATTGGTGAAGCACAGGTAGGCTCCAGGCCCCCACCCACAACGTAAGACATCTGAGAGAGCTTCTCTTCATTGACTAGAGCTGGAAGCAGGTCCTCAAAACACCAGTGCATCTTGATATCTTCTGCAAGCCCTACCTACTGATAGGGAAGACAACTTGTACAACCCATTACAGCATTTACTGATTCATTCATACAGGGTGTGGCTGGCACTTACCCACAAGCGCAACCTATTGACTTAGAGATTAAACTAGGCATCTAAATATAATCTATACTGTCAAGAAACTACAGTTCTGGGAAAGAGAAAGGATTTCAAAAACTTCAGTTTTTTGACAAGAGACAAAAAATTGTTTGTTGATAAGAGACAGGGAATCTGCCCACTCACATAGTATGACACCACTACAGCCTACAAATAATTAGTAATTGAGAATAGCACAACACTAAGGATATATATGACCAAGGTATCTGGCTAGATTAAACCATAAATAGGAAAGAAAAGGCTAAGAGAAGCTGAATCATAAATAAAAAGCAAGACATTACAAGTGATATTGCAGAAATACAAAATATCTGTGACTATTACAAAATCCTCTATGCAAAAAAACTAGAAAAAATTAGAGGAAATGGATAAATTATTTGAAACACAAAGCCTTCCAAGCCTCAATCAGAAGAAATAGAAATCCTGGACCAACCAATGCTGAGTAGTGAGATTGAAACAATAATAAAAAAATCTCTCAACAAGAAAAATCCACAGCCAAGATGATTTACAGCCAATTGTAGCAGACCTACAAAGGAAAACTGGAACCCATTCTACTGAAATGATTGCATAGCAATGAGGCCAGAACTTTCCCTAACATTCTATAATGACAGTATCACCTTGATATAAAAGCCAGGAAAGGACACAACAAAAATGGAAAGCTACAGATCAATATCCCTTATGAACATTAATGTAAGAATCCTAAATAATGTCCTAGTAAACCAAATTCAACAGCACATCAAAAAGATAATTCACCATGATCAAGTGGGCTTCATCCCAAGGATTCAAGATTTTCTCAACATACACAAATCAATAAATGTGATTCACCACATAAACAGAAGTAAAAACAAAGACTGTGTGACTTTCTGCATCCCAATAGATGCAGAAAAATCATTTAATAAAATCCAGCATCCCTTCATGATAAAAACCCTCAACAAACTAGGCACAGAAAGAATATAAGTCAAAATAATAAAAGCAATGTATGACAAATCCATTGTGAACATCATACTGAATTGAGAAAAGTTGAAAGCATTCCCCTTAAAAACTGGAACAAGATAGCCATGCCAAGTGCACCACTTCTATTCAACATAATATTGGAAGTCCTCACCAGAGAAATAAAGCAAGAGAAAAAAATAAATGGCATCTAAATGGGGAAAAGCGTAGGTCAAATTATCTCTGTTTGCTGATGATATTATCTTGTATCTAGAAAACCCTGAAGATTTCACCAAAAGACTATTAGAATTGATAAATAAATTCAGCAAAGTCTCAGGTTACAAAATCAATGTACATAAACCAGTAGAATTTCTATATACTAATAATAGCCAAGCTGATAGTCAAATCAAGAATGCAATATAATTTATAATAGCTGCACAGAAAATAAAATACCTAGGAATATTCTTAACCAAGGTGGTAAAAGAAATCTATAAGGAGAAAACAAAATACTGATGAAAGAAAACATAGATGACACAATAAAATTGTAAAAAAAAAAAAAAAAAAAAAAATCCATGCTCATGGATTGGAAGAATTAATCTTGTAAAAAAGTCCATACTGTCCAAAGTGATTTAGAGATTCAATGCAATTTCCATTAAATAAAAATGTCATTTTTCACAGATCTAGGAAAAATAATCCTAACCTTCATATGGAACCAAAGGAGCTCAAATAACCAATGCAATCATAAGCAAAAAGAAAAAAATGTGAAGGCATTTCATTACCTGATTTCAAATTATACTACAAGGCTACAGTACTAATACAGCATGACATTGGTATAAAGGTAGAGGCATAGACCAATGGAACAGAATAGAGAGCCCAGAATTAAAACCCTATAGCTACAACCAACTGTTTTTGACAAAACATACAAAAACATACACTAGGGAAGTATGCCCTGGTATGCCCTGTTCAATAAATGGTGTTGTGAAAATTGAATAGACACATGCAGAGGAATGAAACAAGATCCCTATCTCTTGCCATATAAAAAAATTAACTCAACTTGAATTAAAGACCTAAATGTAAGACCTAAAACCATAAAAAGTCTGGAAGAAATTGTGGGAAAAGCATTTCTATACATTAACCTAGGCAAACAATTTATGACTAAGACCCCAAAGGCAAGTACAGCAACAACAAAAATAAATAAATGGGACTTAATTATTAAGTTTCTGCACAACAAAGGAAATAACCAATAGAATAAACAGACAACCCAAACAATAGGAGAAATGTTTGCAAACCACCCATTTGACAAAAGACTAATATCCAGAATCTAAAAAGAATTCAAACCAGTAGGAAAACAGCTGATTTATATATATATATATATATATATATATATATATATATATATATATATATTTAGGTCACAGTTGACCTTTATTTTTAAATTTTTAAAATAAATATTTTACGATAAAGATAAAATAAGCGTTTATATCACTAGAAAGTTTTAAAATTCTAATTTGTGCATCTTTGGCATTTAATACATGATATTTCAATTTCTTTATGGTCACTATATGTCCTTCTTTAAGATAGAAGAGGTTTTGTCTGACTTGCCAGTTAATAAAACCTTTGGCAAAATTTTAAGGATGACATTAAGATTTTTGGGAAATGCAGTAGCATTTCTGACCTTTGAAATTAAGTGCAGCTCAGAGACTTAACATTTAAGAGCTGCTGTAGGTTCGGCTGAGCTCCCGAGCGCAGTCGAAAACGCAGTGGTGAGCTAGCTTGTGATCCACAACTGGTCCTCAGCGATCTCTGTGTGCTACAGTCCAAGGATAGCCCATCCGTGCGCGCTCCTCGCAGTGCCCAGGCACGCGTGGCTCACAGCGACAGGCCGTCGTGCTGACCACGAAGAGCCCATCCCTGAGCGCCTGCTTCATCGCGCCAGAGAGGCCATTCAGGAAGTGATCCATTCCTTCCTCTGAAGGTGCAACGGGAGCCTCCACGGTCAAGAAGACAGAAAGCCTGGCTTCGTCAATGTCCTGCTGAGTGAACTTTCCAGATTTAGCCCAGTCCACAGCCTTCCTAAAAACCTAGAGCGTTTCCATGGGATTTGGAGCCCTGTAGGACTAAAGCATGAAAACGCCGCCGTGGCTGAGCTTTGCACCTCCACCGTAGGCACCCCCTTTTTCCACCCATGTAACAAGAACATTTGTGCCCCCTAATGTTTTGAAATAAAAATTATTAAAATAAAGAAGCAGTGGCTGTCCCTTGGTGGCTTTGAGTGAGCAAGATCAAGAATGCTTTCAGATGAGATGAGAAACAGGCGGGAGTCAAACCGGGCTCATTCTGGTTCTGATGAGGAGATTAGATTTCATTCCAGGACAAAACAGGTAAGCCAGAAAAAGGTTTCATGCAGTAGATTGAGATCATCTTTTTATAATTTTTAAATGGAAACTATACATTGGAGGTCTTTGGGGACACTGATAGGAGTTGTTTCACTGAGATGTCTAGAAAATATGAAATTTTCATTGCAGGGGAGGTTGAACTGTGAAAAGTTATATGGCAAGGGAGAAAATAAACATAGGGAACTCCCCAGAGCTGATTATTTTTGTGGAGAGTGCAAAAAGAAATTAGTAGCTATAAGTGATATAAGTCAAAGAAATATGAAACTCTAGGTATGTCTGTTTCGTGTGTGTGTTAAAATGGGAGACACTCAGACATGGTTTTGGCAATTATCTGATATAAGAAATATTGATGATAAAATGCAACGTAGTCTGTGAGATGTGAGAGGATCTGAGATTTGAAGTACAAAGGAAAATAGCAAAAATAGATATGGGTATTGCTGAATGAATTTGCTGATAAATTTTCACATTGTTACAAGAATATATTGTAAAGTTTTTTCACCAGATGTTTAATAATACCCATTTCACATCATAGTCTGAATATAAACTTTGGAATCAGACAACTCAGATTTCATACAAATAAAGATATAATATCAGGTATTGAATCTGTTACAAATTGCTATGTAATTAATTTCATTTTTTTCCTCCTTTCCTCTTCTTTCTGCACTGTTCCCAGTCCCCAGCACTGATGTCTTACTGGCTAGAATATTTCCTTCTGGCTCTGAGGCCTATGCCCAGAGAAATCCTCAGGCAGTCAACTTATTCAAGTCCCCTCCTTTTTTAAAAATTTTTTTACAAGTCTCTTTTTTTAATGATTTCATTTGTTTCATTGTTTTAGAATAAGCTAAAAGATATCACTCAAAATTAATTGCTATTATGAGATAATCCAGATTCTTATAAGTTAAAATGCCACCTATTAAATATTTAATAGGTACCTCTTAAAAATCAAGGTCTTATGCAAAAATATACATATCTAAAAGCAAGAGTTTTCAGGAATATCAAAATTAGAAGGCTTAATTGAGAAGAATTTTTCTCTTCCCTCAGAAGGCAAAATGATGATTTATTTCTAAACTTGCTTTATATGTAGATTCAATACTTACATACAGTCTGGAAAATAAGTGTTTGTAGAGTAACATTAACAAAGGGACATATTGTTAAAGGACACATACCTATTTAAATTACAGTAATAAAACTACTGAGAATCATTTAGAAAATGTTTAAAATATGATTAGATACTTTATGAATGGACCTAAAAACCAAGGAGATGCACTTTATAAAAATGGTGAATGGAGGAGGTGGTGGGGGTGATGTGTATAGTGGAGACAAAGCTTTTTAGTGCTAATGAAAATTAAACATTTTATTACTCAATTTTACAGGATTAATGGGAAAATATGTGGAAATTAAAGGAAAAATGATTTATTTTTATGTTTATGATTAAAAATGCATTTGGATATTCAAACAAATATTTTATATTCCTTTAACAGAAATGCATGTGTAGGTTTTATATATGTATATTCCTACATAATTGTACACATACGACATATCTGTGTTATGCATGTGTGTGTGTATATATATATGAAATATTGAAAAGTTTATATAATATATATAGACCATGTATTTCACTGTCTTTCATTTTAACATTTAGTATGAATTTATTTAAACTTGGCAAGAAGTTTCAATAAAATGTACCTTTTGTAAAAGTATAATGGTAGAGAGTGCAATTACTTAATTTGGGGAACATCTAAAAATGAAAGTTAACATCTTTTCCAACAAAAGTAGAAGAATCATTAAGGAAATACAATTTCCTCAAGCAAGAGTTGGAAATTAAGACCCTTGGGATGGGCCAACTGTGTCAATTACATGTTGATCCTATTAGTCTTTAGCTTTGGGCACTATATGGGAAATTTTCTCTATTGCTATCAATATTTTATTGCAAATGTCCTCAAAGCTTGTTCCTATTTATAATCGTACTTGTATATGTGCCATCAACATTATGCAATAAAGCTTTGAAAACCATAATACCCTGATATAAAGCATAAAGTTAAAATCTTAGATCAAAATTTTTAGTTGTACTTTTTATACCTTTGTAAATTGAAAAATCTGAAACAGTAAGTTCTTTTCCCTTTGAATTGCTCCAAGGCACAGAAAAAAATCTACCAATTTCTTTTGGTTGCTCTAGGAGAACCATAGGATAATTTATAATGTCCTTTCTATTTTGAATTATCTTAGAATACAACATCTAGATATTAAGGTTTACTTTTAATTTATAAACTTGATTTTGAATTAATCACATATATGCACATAAATACATGTGTGAATCAGTTTTAAAATTTTAATATTTAAAAAATTAGTTAATTTGTATTTGGGATCAAATACAAGAGGATCATTTGCTAGAAAAGGACAAGAGGGAATATGAGTTAGTGATAGAAATTATCTATGTTAAAAAAAAAAGTGGCTGCACACGGTGGCTCACCCCTGTAATGCTAGCACTCTGGAAGGCCGAGGCTGGTGGATCGTTTGAGCTCAGGAGTTCAAGACCAGCTTGAGCAAAAGCGAGACCACGTCTCTTCCAAAAATAGAAAAAATTAGCCACGCATGGTGGCACATGCCTGTATTCCCAGCTACTTGGGAGGCTGAGGCAGAAGGATCACTTGAGCCCAGGAGTCTGAGGTTGCTGTGAGCTAGGCTAACACCGCGGCACTCTAGCCAAGGCAACAGAGTGAGACTCAAAAAAATAAAAGAATAAAAAAACAGAAATCTATTATATTATTATAGATATATTTATATCATATTGCTCTTAATAAGAACCCCAAAATATAATTAATTTTTAAAACAAATTTTATATCCTACCAATAATTTATTAGTGCCATGTGCTTTTTTTTTTCCTTTTATTTCATCATATTATGGAAGTACAAATATTGTTAGGGTTACAAATATTGCCCCTGCCCCCTCCCTCCCCCCGATATGTCCAATCCCCTGGTGGTGTGCATCACACACGTTATGGAAGCATACACCCCTTTCTTCCTCCCCACACCTGCCTGCCCACCACCTGTTAAATTTTTTTTTTTTTTTAGCATTTTGGTTACATTGTATATCTTTGCCTCTCCCTAAGAAGGGTTAGAGGTATGCCCTCTCCCTCCAAAATGCTCATCCCATCCCTAAGGTTGGGTGCCCGCATGTGCTTTCTATAACAACTGATCACAAACTTAGTTGCTTAAAACAACAGAAATTTATTCTCTCATAGTTCTGGAGGCACAAGTCCAAAGTAAGTATCACTGGGCCAAAATCAAGGTGTCAGCTGGTACATGCTGCCTCCAGAAGTTCTAGGAGAAAATCTGTTTCTTGCCACTTCTAGGTTCTGATGGCTAGCTTTTGGCATGGCTTAACTTGTGGCTGCATCACTACAATCTTGACGGACAGCATCTTCAAACATGTCTACTCTTCTTCTCCCTGCCTTCTCCCATTTGTCTGTCAAATCTCCCTCTGTCTCATTTCTATAAGAATACATGTGATTACATTTAGGACTGAGCTGGATAAAGCATAAGAATTTCTCCAGATGCCTACCACCTGTACTTCCAGCTATTTCAGAGGCTGAGGCAGGAGGATCACTGGAGCCCAGGAATTTGAGTCCAGCCTGGGCAACATATAGAGACTACCATCTAAAAAGAAAAAGAAAAAAAAAAAAAAAGGTTTTTCATTTAGTCTGATCTTCAAGGATTCTTTTTCTAAGGAAAGTAATATTTACAGGTACCAAGGATTAGGACCTGACATATCTGAAGGTCTTTCTTTTAGTCTATCACAAGTGATACGAGTCTTTTATAAGTAAAATACATATAAATACTCCTACACAAAATCCGGAAGAACATACTAAAAACTATTAAAATATATATCATTGGAGAAAGTGAGTGCTAATATAGGGAGACCTGTGTTTATATGTTCTATTTATAATATTAATATTTTAAAATTAATATTCATATGGTATACTGCATAAGATACTTGTATTAATATTAATTATATATTTTCCTTACAATGTATATTAACACAAGTTTCTTATAGGTGAAAATATGTATATAATAATTTAAATTGGTTAATATGTCACTCTGTAGGTTGTCTATTTACTCTGTTGATTATTTCCTTTGTTGCGCATAAATTCTTTTATTTTAATTAAGTCACATTTATTTTTTTGTTGTTGTTTCTGTATTTGATTTGGGGGTCTTACCCATAAATTCTTAGCCTAGGCCAATGTCTAGAAGAAATTGGGAGAAAATATTCTCAAACTATATGTCCAAGAAAGGGCTAATATTAAGAATCTACAAAAAACTCAAACTAAGGAGCAAGAAGAAAACAAATGAGCATGACTTCATCATAAAGTGGGAAAAAGACATGAACAGACTTTTCTCAAAAGAAGTAGAAAAATGGCCAACAAACATATGAAAAAATACTCAATCTCACTAATTATCAGGGAAATGCAAGTTTAAATCACAATAAAATACTACCTTTCTCCTGTCAGAATGGCCATTATTACAAAGCTAAAAAATGATAGATGTTGGCATGGTTGCAGTGAAAAGGGGATGCTTACATACTGTTGGTGGGAATGCAGCTGCTATTGTACGACTGCTATTGAAAACAGTATGGAGATTCCTCCAAGAACTGAAAGTAGGCATAACATTTGATCCAGCAATCCCACTGCTGCGTAGCTACTCAAAGGAAGTCATTTTATAAAAAACACATCTGTACCTCAATGTTTATAGCAGCACAATTCACAACAGCAAAGATATGGAATCAACCTAGGTCCTAGATGCCCATCAACTAAGGAGTAGATAAAGAAAATGCAGTGTGTGTATGTGTGTGCACACGCATATGTGTGCATGCGCGTGTGTGTGTGTATAATGTGTGTGTGTGTATCTATCTATCTATCTATCTATCTATATATATAATGGAGTCAGGCTGCTAAATATAAATTCTTGTCCTACTCATTTTTCTAGAGCTTTTTAATTTAGGGAAATTTCCTTATTTCCTCTTTGCTACAGTTTCTTCATATAAAAAATGGGCATAAGTACAAGTAAAAATAAATAAAAGGAATAAAGGAAGAGAGAATTTCTGGTTATCTATCTTAAATATAGTATTATCTACTGCTATTTATCTATCTACCTACCTATCATTTATCTATCTATATAGATAGATACATACACTGTATGTACACATTAATTAATATTAATGTGTACATACAGTGTATGTATAGATGCACATATATATGTCTCGTATCTATATTCATCTGTCTATTATCATTCATCTATCTATCTAAATGTCTTCTTCAAAAATAAATGGGCCATGGCTATTGTAACAAAGTTTGGTACATATATCAAAATGTAAAGTTATCTGGACAACTTTAGAGATACGAACAGACTTGATATTTATCAGCTAGGTTTATTGAGTGGATTAAAGTGGCATTACGTACTCAGGCAATTGTATCATAAGAAATTGCATAATTTTCCCCAATCTTTGGAAGGGAGAATGATATTAAGCCAACCAAATGTGTGTGTTTGCGTGTATGTGTGTATATATGTGTATATATATATATTTACACACAAACAAACAGACTACATTGAAGACAATAGATATGTGGATAAGAGTTAGGATCTAGCAAAATTTAAAATAGTCAGTGTATCTCTAATATCCTTACTAATTTTATGTTTTATTCTCCGACTATTTCCTCTAATCTCACTATCATTATTAAAAAATAAATGATAAATTGATTCCTGCTAAGTGGAAAATAATTTAGATTTATTGCCTGTAGAAATATTTAAATTTTAACAGATTATTTATAGTTTAATAGATGATAATAAAATATTGATAGAACTTCATGATTCTGATGGTAGTACTTCAGATAGCATGACAGGTGGAAAGATATTTTAGAGTAGAGGAGGGTGATAGCTTTCTGGCACTTTTCAATAAGTAATCCTTTTGGGGGGCATATATCTTTTTTTTCCTTTCTTTCCTTTCAAAATATTAAGAGGGTACAAATATTTTGGGTTACATGGATTGATTTGGTAATGCTTGAGTCACGGCTGTAAGTGTGCACATCACCTGAGTAGTATTCATTGTACCCGTTACATAGGTTTTCGCTCCTCTCCTCCTCCCTTCCCCCTGCTTGATTTCCAATGAGTTTTATTTTGTTCTATGCACATCGTTTAGTTCCAATTTAATATCGAGTACGTGTGGTGTTTTTTCGTTTCTTTAGATAATTCACATAGGAGAATGGTCTCCAGTTCCATCCAAATTGCTGAAAAAGGTATTAATTCATCCTTTTCTAAGCTTGAGTAGTACTATGTGGTATACATATACCACATTTTCTCAATCTACTCATGAATTGATGGGCACTTCGTTGATTCCACATCCTTGCGATTGTGAATTGTGCTGCAATAAACATTTGAGTGCAAGTGTCTTTTTGATAAGATGACTTCTTTTCCTTTGGGTAGATATGTAGTAGTGGGATTGCTGTATCAAATGGTAGGTCTACTTGTTCTTTGAGGAATCCCCATACTGTTTTCCATAAAGGTTGTGTTAATATGCAGTCCCCCCAACAGTGTATAAGTATTCCTATCTCTGTGTATCTATGCCAGCATCTATTGTTTTTGGACTTTTTAAATAAAAGCTACTCTAACTGGGGTGAGGTGATATCTCATTGTGGTTTTAATTTGCATTTTCCTGATGATTAGTGATGTTGAGCATTTACTTTTTGTATGTTTATTGGCCATTTGTCTATCTTGTTTTGAAAAGTTTCTGTTCATGTCTTTTGCCCACTTTTTAATAGCGTTGTTTTTTTCTTGCTGATTTATTTCAGTTCTTTGTAGATTGTGGATATTAGCCCTTAATTGGATGTATAGTTTGCAAATATGTCTCCCATTCAGTAGGTTGTCTATTTGCTCTGTGGATTATCCTTGTCAAGTACAATAAACTTACATGAATTTATGGATAGGAACTAATTTTCTCAGTGACAAAATTTAAAAAAACACATAAAAGTTGCCCTAAAATGGCATGGTAATTCCTTGAGTTTGTATCTCCTGTGGCCAATAATAGAAGTCCTGCCACTATTCGGTGTGCTAGGATTTGTTTACAAGGCAAGGGCCACAGTTTGACCAAGCATGAAAAACTATCATGTCTTTTATTTAATATTTTTTCTTAAATGGAAAAAAGTCAGTTAGAAAGATAATTAGCTGCTATATCATAGATTTATGTCCCAAGTGTCCACCTTCCTCCGTAGCCCATTAATCCTGCCTCTACTCAGATTGTAGTTTTTTCAGTTAAATTCTAAAAATGAATATAAATACTATGTCCTTTTATTCTAAGTATATTATCAATTTCTATATTATCTCTTTATATCTAATAACAAATCTCCCGAGTTCCACCTTTAAGGTTAATTTCTTCCTAGCTTTAGTAAAGCATAGTGGAAAAATAAAAACCATATATGTTTACAGTATAAAAGTGTAAATCATGATTTTTTTACATATGGCTACATTGTAAAATGATTCATTCAACAAATTAGCATACCCATCAAATCACACATTTATCAATTTTAGTGGTTAAAACATTTAAGATCTACATGGTTAATTTTAAGTGTATATTCAATCATGTTTTTTCATTACTAATACATTTTAATCCCTCTTAATTTGACTACAGGAGACAATATTTCTGTTCAGGCCTCAATATTTCAAAGGCCCTCTGAGAAGGACTAAACTAATCTTTCCAGGAACACTTACCACTTCTATTCCTCCTGTGCCACTTCAACTTACGTAACATTTCTCCATGTTGTTTCTCCGACATTGTTACACACATCCCATGTCTTCTTTCCAGTTCATTACCCCTCTTTTCACCACTTGGGAAACTCATACTTATTGTTCAAGTTAAATATCACCACTGCTATATAAAGCCTCCCTAAGTCCCTTGAGTTCCCCAGGCATGTTGAATGTGCATTTAGCAATTATGCTTATAAACATTTTGTAATTTTCATAAAAACCTAGATTCTGTTTTCCAGATTCACTGAATAACATACTACAAAATAGTAATATAAATTCACTCAGTCCTAGTGATATCAATAGATTTCAGATTGTTCTATGTACTAGTTCACTGATTACAAACAGTCCTAATTTCTGAAAAGGAAGTTATTGTGGTCCAGTGTCCCTCTGAAAGATCAATGACATCTCTGTTTCCTCATAAGTACCCATGACTCTTTCCATTGGTGGGTTCAGATGTTATTGTCCTTTCTTTTTTCTAGTTATCTCAATAAATTTGCTAATCATTGACAAGTGGCAGTTATATAGTCTACCACTGATGGAGTTTTATGTGTTTCCTCAGTCAACTCTTAAACTCTTCTTTCTTATGCAGGAAAACTACTTCAACCAACCTTTTAGGCACAATTGATGAATACTGATGCTCTCTGCCCTGAAATATGGCCAATCTGGAAAAGCTATATATATATATATGTGTGTGTGTGTGTGTGTGTGTGTGTGTGTGTGTGTATAGTGGCATTTGGGGTTTCTGTGTTGGAGAAATGGCTGTGCTCTGTACTTCTTTATGATTGAGAATCTTTTTCCATTAACTATTATTCACTGATGACATAATGACAATGACAATGCTGAAGAAGTGGGAAATATTTGGCAAAAGTAATGTCTGGCATCTGTGGAGTTGCATAGATTTAGTTTAGTTTAAATACAGGCTTTGTAGAATCAAGAAATGTTTTAGGACGTTTTTAAAACACTAACATTAAAGATATAAAATGAGGTACAGCTATTATTTTCTATCTAGTTTAAGAAACAATGCATTATCCAAGCTGTAAGAAAGTGAAAAATAATCCAGTCTGTATATTCCAGAGATATTTGTATTTTCTCTAGAATATATACATAGAAGAAGTTAAATTATTCTGCACAGGACATACAAGGTATATGAATGTTCAATTTTAAAAAGCGTTGTAAAACCTCTCTCTTATATAGCATTAGTGTAAAATGTTGAGTAGCCACTCATGAAATTGTAAGTAAGTCTCAAAAGAAACTCCTGTAACTAATTAATAAATTTGTCAAAGATAAATGATATAAAAGCAATGTACAAAAATCAATAATGAATCTATATGCTAGCAATAATAACTGAAAAATGAAATAAAAAATATACACAATGAGAACACATATATCAAATGATGCAAGTCAAGTAGAATATACACAGGATGTATGTAAATAAATATATATATATATATATATATAGAAAACGAAAGCAGTTATTTAAAAAAAATCTTAAATAAATGGTCAGATATAGTAAGTTCACAGATGGGAAAGTTTAATGTTATTAAGATACCAATTCTTCCCAAATTGATCCAGAGAATTAACACAATTTTAATCAAACTCCTAGAATAATTTATTGTAAAAATAGGCAAAGAAATCCAAAACATATCAATGGAACAGAATAAGGTCTAGAAATAGACCTACATAATATGATTAATTAATTCTTGATTAACCTGGATTTTCAGATAATTTTTTGTAAGATGTGAAGTTTAGGTCCAGGTTCTTTCATTGTATATTAATTACTTTCAAGTTTCTCCTATACCATCTATTAAAAAGATCATATTTTCTGAATTGAATATTCTTTTAACTTTTTCAAAAAGTAATCAGCCATAATTGCATAGGTCTATTTCTAAGGAAACATAGGAAAAATATCTTTATGGACTTGGATTGGGCAAATAATTCTTAGACATAATTCCAAAATCATATTGATAAAGAAAAAATATTGAATTTAATAAAAATATCAAATTTTACTCTGTGAAAAACATGATTAAAAGAATGAAAGGATAAGCTTCACATTCAGATCAAATTGCATATCTGACAAAAATGTGTACACAGAAAATGTAAAAATAACTCCCCAAATTAGAAATTAGTAGCAAATAAAAGCCAATTTTTAAAATGAGCACAATTCTTGAGTATTTACCAAAGAGCTAGCAAATGAAAACATGTATAAATGCTCAATACCATTACCATAGAGAAATGCAAATTAAATATACAACAAGACACTAATACATATCTATTAGGATTGGCAAAATAAAATTTGAATGAACTGACAATTCCAGTTCTTAACAAAGGTGTAGAGCAGCTGAAAATCTCATATATTACCAGCAGAAATGAAAATGGTACAACCACTCTGTAAAACAATTTGGCAGGTTCATGTAAACCTAAGAATACACTTACCACATAACCTAGCAATCTCTTTCTGTGTTTTATACTTGAGAGATAAAAACTTATTTTCACTCTGAAATGTGTTTACAACTGTTGATGGAAGTTCTATTCATAATTGCTTTACTATGGAAACAACTCATATCCTTCAATGAATTTATTGTCTTTAAGTGAATTTATTATATAAATATGGCATATCTACATAGCATATTTTTTAATACTACAGCAATAAAAAAACAATGAACTGTTGCTACATGCAACAACTTGAATGAATCTCAGAAATACTGTACTGAAAGAAGCCAATTTTATCAAGGCTATATGCTGTATGATTGCATTTATTGGACACTCCAGAAAATTACAAAAATATAGGATCAGAGGACATAATGAAATTCATAGGACAGGACACAAAAAGTAATCTGCATTGTATGTAACTATAAAAATTAAATATAAAAAATAAAACAAGTTAAATAAAAAATAAAATAAATTAGCATAAATAACTTTGTGATTATATGTGCTCACATTCATGCTGGTGGTTAACACCTTCTAAATTAAACAGAGAGATGGAGAAACTCAGGTTGTTAAAAAATAAAATAATGTAGCTATATGATGTTTGAATATAATACATCTAAAATAAAACACATAAATGTTAATAAGTAAGGAAGCAAGACATAGAAAACATAACAAGGAATACAAATAGAAAAAGAGACAGAAACAGAGAAAAGAGGGAGTGGGAGAAGAATAATGCTGAGAGAAAAATCAGGAAATATTAACAAATACGTACACTCCCACAAAATTGAGCAACCACTCTTTAAAAAATGTATGAAATCCTAAATACACTTAGTTTTAAGATTCAGCAACACACTAAAAATATATTACAAAATAATTAAGTAGGGTTTAAGTTAAAAAAAGAGGGATGGATGTTTTTAATAGGTTCTGTAAACCATTACATATTTAGATTTATATAAAATATTTTCCATAGTTGCTTTCATTTAGAATTTAATTTAAAAACTTTATGTTCTCAAACTTAAAAGTTGTTGACTCTGTAGTAATTTAAAACCTGAGTTTATATTAAAGAAATATTTTTATCTCCTAATAAACTTAACCTATGCCTTCACTATATACTTGTAATTTTCTATGTTAGAAATGAATTCAACCTAGAGTACTTACTTGATATAAGAGAACCTATGAGCAGCCTTTAGATCTTTGGTTATAAAAAGCATAATATGAAAAACTAACTACCATTATTATATTGGCACATCATTTTTAATGAAATAGATGACAGTCATGTATTTAAATAGGAGTCTTCAGAGCATAGGTCCTAATCTTGGCTTGAAAATTAGACAAGATTAATAATTTGCATTCAACATACTATACAATAATGTGAAAAGGGCTTTAAAATAAAATGTTAGAAATAGAATAAATAGTCAAAACAGAAGGAAAGAGGCCATCAAACTTTCACACACATTTATAGAGCTAATGCATTCATTCAATAGCTCACTTAATATATGATATGTAAAATATACATAAACAAAGTTTTTATGTGACCTAAACCTTGATAGACATTATTCCTTAAAATATTTTAGATTTTCAGTGGGAGAAAATATTATGCAAACACATGAGAGTCACAAACAGTAAGCATAAAACAGAGAAATCTAGGGTTTTCTCATGAGCCACATATCACCATTGAAAATCATTTTGGCAATATTTCTGCAGTGTGGATATTTAAACAGACTACTTTCAATCCCTGGAAATCACCAGAAAGTTAAGGCAAGGTGCATGTGGTCATGCAAGAGGATCACTAGAGGGGTCAGAGCTCTGCAGTGTATTCTGTCACATAATGACAGAGGCCAAGTACTAACAGATGTTGGCTATATAGGTTGAGGTGGTCATTTCATAAAAATTGGTGCTTTAGATACAATGGAGACAAAAATCAGTGACCCTCATATTAAGACTACATATACTCATGAGAAGATGCATCCTTTTGTTTGTATGTTTTAGATCTATTCAGCAACAAATTCTTAAGGCATTCTTGCTGCAGAGAATATCCTAGTTTGTCAGGAAATCAGCTGACAAATGAATTTTTGCATTTTTAAAAATTTATGGCTGCACTATATTATCAAGGAAACTCTGAGATGATATTGTGTTTTTACATAGTAGTTATACTAAATGTCATTCCTATTATGCCACCTCCTTCTACGCAGTTAAATTTCTTTCAAGAAACCACCCATTTTACCTCAGTTGCCTACTACGTTTGAAGAAAAAAAATATGTGTAAATATATATTTACTACCATTTTATACATTTTAGGTCACAGAACTGATAAATTTTGTTGTGTTTCTTACACATCCTCCTCTTATTATTTATGCATTCTATTAAACTACGGCTATGACAAACAGCCTAATTGAGTTTTGTGCTGAATAAATATATAAATGGGTACATGAGTAATGGATGAAGAATAAATGAAAAATAGGCCAAATATTTGAATTATAGAAAATTACAATAGAGGTTGACACTCTAAATAAATTTTATTATTTTAGACAGGGAAGTTATTTTAAAGCAAAGTGAATTTTCACTGTACATTTCTGATAATGTAACACTATATGAAACAAAATTAATTTCTGACAGATTCACGAGTTAAATTTAATGACAGTTAATGTTTCAGTATAAATTTTTCTCTTTTCCTCTCCCATATATGTGTATGGCATATGTAAGGTGAGATAATAGTACACATATTATATACATGAGAAGTGGGTAAATATGTATGTGTGTGTATATATATATATGTCTCCTTAAAGGATATATGTGTCTATATATATGTATGTGTACATATCCACTTAACTTATACATACATGTACATGTATACAATGATAGAAAATATCATTAAGCATTCTCAAGTATTGACTGTATATATAAGTACACCTAATGGTTGTGTTTCATTCAGTTTTGGGATTATAAAATGATTTATCTGGGTATTCACACTTTTTATTTTTTCCATGATAAATTGTTCTATTACTTCAGAAACGTATTTATGAATTTACTAATCATTGCTTTGATTCAGGAGTGCTTTTATTAGGCTTTTCATAGAATTAGTATTATGCCACTATTAGACTCATTTCAAATAATTTCTTTTTTTCTGTTTTTACCTTGTAATTTTAATAAATACTATCAAAATATTAATTCAAGTAATTTAGCTTGTCCAATTATTTCTCCACATTTAATACACTGTTCTGATAAATTAACAGTAAGAAATTTTTATTTTGACATATCTCTAGGAAGTCAAATTAATCATATTCAGAATCAAATTCATGTGGCTGAAATTATGAGTAATTTAATTTTTTTAAAATTAAATGCTTTGTTCTTGAATTATGTTAAAGTATTGCATAAAGAGTGCTATTCTCTAAATATACTGATGAATTGAAAAACATACCTTGCTTTTTCTCTCCCTGTCTCTCTGTTAATAGATCTCTCCTCTTTTCTACCTTTCTCTCTCTCTTTCTTATTTTCTCTTTCTGCATGTGTGAATGCATGTGTGTATGTTAACTGCCCTTCCTGATATTTAACAATATAGAATGAAATGTGAGTGACTAATTTCACAATGCAGTGAGAAATGGTAAATAACACCTTTAAATATAGTTCTTGCCATTATTAACTGTTTAATTTCCAATAAAGCAAAATGATAGTTAGAAATAACTACAGGATTCAAATATTCATCTCTTTAAATGCTGAATGGATAGAATTAAGAACATATAGTTACCAGTTTTCTAGTAATCATTAATGTGTTCCTGAGTAAATCATAAACCCTCTATTGATTTAAATTTTATATAAATAGATGCAAAAATCCTCAGCAAAATGCTAGCAAACTGAATTCAACAGCACATCAAAAAGATAATCTACCATGATCAAGTGGGTTTTATTCCAGGGATGCAAGTATATATTTATTCCAGTATATGCAATTCAATAAATATGATTCAGTACATAAACAGAAGTAAAAACAAAGATCATATGATCATCTCAATAGATTCAGAAAAAGCATTTGATATATCTAGCATCTAGGACCCTTTCATGTTAAAAAAAAAAAACAACCCTCAACATCTAGGCATAGAAGGAACATATCTCAAAATAATATAAACCACATATGAAAAAAACACAGCCAACATCATGCTGAATAGGGAAAAGTTGAATGCATTCTCCCCAAGAACTGGAACAAGACAAGGATGCCCATTGTTGTCACTTCTATTCAACATAGCAATGCAAGTCCTAGCCAGAATAATCATGCAAGATAAAGAAATAAAAAGACATCCAAATCAGGACAAAGGAGGTCAAACTATCCCTGTTTGCTGATGATGTGATCAAGTATCTAGAAATCCCTAAAGCTCTACCAAAAGACTTGTAGAAATATAAATTCAGCAAAGTTTCAGGTTACAAAATCAATGTATAGAAATCAGTAGCACTTCTACGTACAAATAACAGTCAAGCTGAGAGTCAAATCAAGAGCTAACATTTACAATAACTACAAAAATAAAACAAAATAAAATACATATGAATAGACATAACCAATGAAGTGAAAGATCCACAAGGAGAACAACAATAACAATAACAAAAAAAAAAAAAACTGATGAAGGAAATCATGGATGACACAAACAAATGGAAAAATATCCTATGCTCATGGATTGGTAGAATCAACATGTTAAAATGTCCATATTTCCCAAAGTGTTTTAGAGATTCAGTGCAATTCCCATCAAAATACCAATGCTATTTTCCACAGATCTAAAAAAAATAATCCTAAATTTTATATGGAACCAAAATACAGCTCAAATAGCTAAAGAAATTGTAAGTAAAAAGAACAAATCTGAAGACATCACATTACCTGACTTCATATTATACCACAAGACTATAGTAACCAAAACAGCATGATATTGGTATAGACACATAGATCAAAATTGAAAAGAATGAAGAACCCAGAAATAAAACCATATAGCTACCACCAACTGATTTTGACAAAACATACAAAAACAGACACTTGGGAAAGAATACCCTATTCAATAAATGGAGCTGGGAAAATTGGATGCCACATGCAGAATAAAATAGAATCTTTATCTCTCACTATATGCAATAATTAGTTCAAGATGGATCAAATATAAGACCTGAAACCATAAGAATTCAAGAAGAAAACATAAAACAACTCTTCTAGACATTTCTAGAATTTCATAAATTGTAGGCAAAGAATTTATGGCTAATACCCCAAAAGCAAATACAGAAACAACAAAAATAAACAACTGGGACTTAATTACATTAAGTTTCTGCACAGAAATTGAAATAATCAACAGAGTAAATAGATAACATACAATGGGAGAAAATATTTGCAAACTATACATCTGACAAGGACTAATATCCAGAATCTACAAAGAATTTTAAAAAATCAACAAGAAAATATAAATAACCCCATTACAATGTTGGCAAAAGACATGAATAGACTCTTCTCAAAAGAAGATATACAAAATGCTGAACATCAGTAATCATCAGGGAAATCCAAATTAAAACCACAATAAGATACCACCTTACTCCTATAAGAATGGCTATTAAAAATTCAAAAATATTAGATGTTGGCATTGATGTGGTGAAAAAGGAACGCTTATACACTGTTGGTGGGACTGTAAATTAATGCAACCTCTGTGGAAAACAGTGTGGAGACTCCATAAAGAGCTAAGAGTAGATCTATTATATGATACATCAATCCCACTTTGGGTATCTACCCAAAGGAAAAGAAGTCATTATATCAAAAAGACACCTGCACCTGAATGTTTATCACAGCAGAGTCCACAATTGCAAAGATGTAGACTCAACTTCAATGCCCATCAACTGATGAATGAAGGAAGAAAATGTGACATATATACCATGGGGTACTGCTTGGCCATAAATTGGAATGAAATCATGTCATTTTCAGCAACTAGGATGGGACTAGAAAACATTATCCTAAGTGAAGAGTCTCAGGAAAGGAAAAACAAACACCACATGTTCTCACTAATAAGTGGGAGTTAAACAATGTGTATACATGGCCATGTAGTGGTGTAAAGGACATTGGAAACTGTCCTTCGAAGAGTGGGAGGGAATGAGGGATGAAATCTTACCTATTGGGCTACAATGTACACTATTCTGGTGATGGGCACATTAAAAGCCCTGACTTCAGCATTATATTATACAACCCATCCATGGAACAAAAAGACTTGTACCCCCTGAATAATTTGAAATGAAATACAAAATAAATAAAATTGGTAAACAAAATTATACATATGCACATAATTTGTGTCTGAATTTAAGAATAAGTACTGCCAATAAGAAGTGCCTATTTCATAATTCCAGTTTCATGTTTGAGAAAAGAGAGCAGAGTGGTTAGGACACTTGTTGAAGCAAACAAAGTATAGTTAATTCTGGGATTCTGGATCTCTGACTCCTACTACGCTGAGTCTAAGAGCATGTTTTCTCGTAAAGAGCCAATATTTTGATTCTACCAATCCATGAACAAGGTAGATTTTCCGTCTGTTTACATCTTCTACAATTTCTTTTTTTAGCATTTCATAGTTCTCCTTATATAAGTCTTTTGTATCTTTCATTAAATATATTCCTAGATATTTAATTTTATTTGGGGTTATAGTAAAAGGTATTATGTTTTTAATTTGAGTTTTGGCTTGACTGTTATTGGCATATATGAATGCCTCTGATTTGTGTATATTGATTTTGTAACAGATTTTACCAAATTCATTTATCAAATCTAGGAGTCTCTTGGATTAATCCATGGGATTTTCTAGATATAATATTATATCATCTGTGAAGAGCGAGAGTTTGATCTCATCTGCCCCCACTCGGATGCCCTTTAATACCCCTCTCTTGCCAGATTGCTATAGCTAAGATTTTGAGCACTATGTTGAATAGAAGAGGAGATAAGTTCCAGTTCAAAGTGGGAATGGTTTCAATTTTTCCCCATTCAGTATGATATTGGCCATGGGTTTGTCATAAATGAACTTGATAATTTTAAGGTATAAGCCACTTATGCCTATTTTGTTAAGAGTTTTTATCATAAAGATGTGTTGGACTTTGCCAAATGCTTTTTCTTCATCTATTGAGAGAATCATATGGTCTTTGTTCTTGTTTTTATTTATGAGGCAAATTGCATTCATAGATTTGCCTATGTTGAACCAGCCTTGCAGCCCTGGAATAAAGCACACCTGGGCATGGTTAATTATTTTTTAGATGTGCTACTGGATTCTATTTGCTAAAATTTTGTTGAGGATTTTTGCATCTATAATCATGAGGGAAATGTCAATATTCTCTAAAGTGATCTACAGAATAAATGTAATCCCCATCAAAGTACCATTATCATTCTTTACAGAGATAGGAAAAATAATTCTTCACTTTGTATGGAACCAGAAATGACCTCATATATCCAAAGCAATCTTAAGTAAAAAGAGCAAACTGGGAGGGCATCAGTCTTCCTGACTTCAAGCTGTATTATAAAACAATAATAATTAAATCAGTCTTGTACTGGCACAAGAAAAGAGACATCTTTGGAACAGGACTGAGATTCCAGAGATGAAACCATCTGCATATGGTAACCTAATCTTTGATAAAGCAGACAAAAATATACATTGGGGAAAAGAATCTCTTTTCAATAAATGGTGCTGGGAAAACTAGATAGCTACATGCAGAATAATGAATCAAGATCCCTACCTCTCACCTCTCACAAAAATCCACTCAAGATGGATAACAGACTTAAACCTAAGGCATGAAACCTTAAGAATCCTAGAAGAAGATGCTGGGAAGACCCTTTCAGACATCAACCTAGGCAAAGAATTCTTGAAGAAGACACCCAAAGGAATCACTGCAGCAACAAAAATAAACAAATGGGTTCTGATCAAATTAAAAAGCTTCTGCACAACCAAGGAAACTATCATTAGAGCAAATAGATAGCCTACAGAATTGTAGGAAATATTTGCTCTCTATACTTTCAATAAAGGTCTAATAACAAGAATCTATCTAGAACTCAAAAGCATTAACAAGAAAAAACAAACAAACAAACAAAAACCATCAAGAAATGGGCAATGGAAATGAACAGACACTTTTCCAAAGAGGACAGAATTATGGCCACCAAATGTAAAAAAATGTTCGACATCTCTATTCATTAGTGAAATACAAATCAAAACCACAATGAGATATTACCTAACCCCAGTGAGATTGGCCTCTATCAAAAATCCCAAAACAACAAATGCTGGCAAGGATATGGAGAGACAGGAACACTCTTACACTGCTGGTGGGACTGCAAATTAGTGCAATCTTTGTGGAAAAGAATTTGGAGATACCTCAAAGAGCTAAAAATAGAAATACTATTTGATCCAGCAATAGCATTATAAGGCATCTACCCAAAAGAGCATAAGATATTCTATAATAAAGACATTTGCACCCGAATGTTTATGGCAGCACAATTCACTATCGCAAGGACATGGAAACAACCCAAGGGTCTGTCAATCCATGAGTAGATTATTAAAATTTGGCATATGTTTACAATGGAATATTACTCAATTCTAAGAAACGACAGTGAGCTAACACCGCTTTTATTATCCTGAATTGAGCTTAAGCCCATTATCCGAAGTGAGGTGACAGAAGATCGGAAGAAAGGGCTCCAAATGTACTTGCCATCAAATTGATACTGACTGATTAACACTATGGTCCTCAAATATTGGTGGTGTTTACCAGGGATTTGGGGGTTGGTGGTGAGCATTGTGGAAATGAAGGGCATACCTCTAACCCTTGCTAGGGTGAGGCAAAGATATAAAATGCAACCAAAATGTTTGTACTCTAATATTTTCTTGAAATAAAAAAAAAGCTGATAATTTTGTGATACTTCACTTGGAAGAATGGGCTCTAGCTCCATCCACGACAATATAAGAGGTGCTAGTTCATCATTGTTTTTTATGGTTGAGTAGTACTCCATGGTATACATATACCACATTTTATTAATTTACTCATGTATTGATTGGCACTTGGGTTGTTTACTATCAAATTGATACTAACTGATCAACCCTTAGGTATTCACGTAGAAGCTATATTGATCTGGTGCTGTGTAGGTGAGAGACGGGAAGGAGAGGATGGGTAAATTCACAACTAATGGGTATGGAGCACACTGTCTGGGGGATGGGCACACTTGTAGCTCTGGTTTATGTGATGCAAAAGCCGTATGTGTAACCAAAATGTTTGTACCCCCATAATATTCTGAAATTTTAAAAAATAAAATAAATAAATAAATAAATATCTGATATTTTAGTGTAACTTGTTTGTGTTCTGGATAAGTCTCTTAATTGCTAGAGTAAATTAATTCTATGACACTGTGGTGGATTCCCTCCCCATCAGTGCAGATCTATTTTTTTTAGTGCCTGAACATAGCCGAACTATGCCAGCATTTGCATAGATTAAGGTTCTAATGTTTTGTACATTTCTTTTGACCCCAAACTCTCAGTTTGGCAATACTCAATACTCTCCATATTTTAGCAGATATTTTGGAGTCAGAATTAGGCAAAAGAATTAAAAATAATTTGTGGAAATGAATTAGAAATTTTTTAAAACATTTTTATAATGTCTGTAACAAACATTTCTTTACAATAAAATGACATAAAGGAAATATTTTGGTGAGTGTTGATGAGAGATGGAAGAGAAACAAAGCATAAAGTATATTTTTGCCTTGTAGTAAGTTAAAATTTTTCAGGAAGAAAACTTTAAAGAGAATTTCCCCTAATAGAAATAACAATAATTTGTGCACTATAAATACAAACAATGACATGAAATGTGTATATTGGAGATATGAAAGTAACTAGATTCAGCCTATCAATAAATAATTTTTGCTTTAATGTATATGTGCTCTTCCCAAATAGTGATATAAGCAATGTATCTTAAATATTTGTAACCAAACATTATAGATTTTTTCTCCATCTCTTTTTTGCATTTCCATTTGAAATAAATACTAATTAGGCTTTCCTATTGAATAGATATTTACATCATAGTATTTTATAATTAAATATGATTTTCATGCAATTTTTTTTGTTTTTTCTACATAAATCAAAAAATTCACTCAGTTATGAAGTAAATGTTTATAGTATTTAAACAATCATAGTGACAACAATTTATTGAATTATTTGCTACATGTTGTTTTCCTAACTAAGCATATCATGTGTGTTTTCTCAATAATGCTTTACAACAGCTCTTTTGATTGAAGGTACTCAGTCTGAGACCATATAATTTACTTAAGGTAAAGAATTGGTAGGTTTCTAAAGCAGAGTTTGAATTCAGATCTGTATAACTTTAACATCTTTTTCCTTAAAATGATGTTGTAATTCTTTCACATACATCGGCATTTTCTACGCAAAACTGTTTCATTACTGTAGGGCTACAATATACTTGAAAGCATACATTAAAATAAGGAAATTATATTTTAAAAATCTCTACATCAAATCAGGAACTGTACTAAAAAGTTAAAATGAAATATTACTACATTCCTTCCCTGTTACATTCCTAGGGATATTATGTGTAACAATGTTAGACAGGATTATAAATCATATACAGAGATTAACTATGGCTCACCAATCATTCACTTTCTGGGAACATTCACTTTACTGTAGATAAGATCTTCTAAGTAACAAGGCTTACTGTGTTATTATATAGATATATGGAGTCCCCTATTATCATACAGAATAAGGCAGATGGCAGATGTTCTCAGTTATACATGATGACATTAACATGACAAAATCCATATCAGCCCCGTAACTCATCTAAAATTCCATTACCTCATTATTGATTAATTGCTCTAACTTTAAATTTACTTGCGAGGAACTTGACTTATATGTCTACTTACTCTATTTATTCCAGCATGTTCTACCTGTCAAAATGAAAGAATCTGATGATTTTCTTTCAAGGAAGAGAGTATATATACTAGCACATTTGCCCTTGATTAAAAAGAAAACACACACACGTCTTACTCATCCTAACAAAGACAAATTATACATGTAAAAATTATGAATGTAATTGTTTCCCCATGACTAAAATAATGGAAATATTTTCAAATTTATAAAGATGTTTGCCATCCTTTTTCCCCTTTGTCTTGTAGTTTTTATGCAAGTAGAAAGCTATAAGAAGGAAAAACCATTGTGCCTTACATATTATAGAGATATTTTGAAGATCTCTAATGGAAAATAATTACTTTTTCCCCTTTGTCTTGTAGTTTTTATGCAAGTAGAAAGCTATAAGAAGGAAAAACCATTGTGCCTTACATATTATAGAGATATTTTGAAGATCTCTAATGGAAAATAATTACTTTTTCCCCTTTGTCTTGTAGTTTTTATGCAAGTAGAAAGCTATAAGAAGGAAAAACCATTGTGCCTTACATATTATAGAGATATTTTGAAGATCTCTAATGGAAAATAATTACTTTTTCCCCTTTGTCTTGTAGTTTTTATGCAAGTAGAAAGCTATAAGAAGGAAAAACCATTGTGCCTTACATATTATAGAGATATTTTGAAGATCTCTAATGGAAAATAATTACTTATTAGACTTTTTTGTGATTTATTTTCTTTTCAATGTGGAAGATGGTATGTGATACTTGAGAGAGTATAGCTGTACATATTGTTCTCTGATCATAATATTATAAGATTTACCCATGTGACTATAGACATAAGTATCTTGTATTATATTATAGCATCTATTACTATATTTTTGAAAATATTTTATTTATTTTCATAATTTAATGAATGATGATTAAATGTTACATGAGTGAAGAAGATTATTGGGGAAGGCATTTAGTGTATTCATAAAAAGATACCCTTTTCATTGAAGGATGGAGAAAGCTTCAAAAGTCATAAGAAATTTTAAATGCCCTTTGAAAGATATACATTAATCAATACGTGGAGATGAGGAACTAAAGTATCCTAGCAAGGTGAATTACTCATTTAGAGTGTGATGTTCAGGACAAAGTAAAGCATGTTCAATAGAAGATATATCATTCATTATTACCAAAGAGAGAATTTTGCTTGGTATTATATGAGTGGGTGTATTCAACAAAGTTTGAAAGTGGAATAGGTAAGTTAGATTTGTGGCTGTGGAAATAAAATAATATATTCAGTTAGCATTTATTGGGTGCTTACTTGGCTAGGGTATATTTCTAATTATTTTAATGTTTTATCTAATTTAATCCTTCTAGTCATCGTAGGAGAAACATAACCTTATTTCACAAAGGAAAAAGTAGAGCAAACCATGGCCACTGCTACTGTTTCCTCCTCTATGATTATTTCTCCCACAGTTACCAGCACTGTTACCCTAGTCCATTACCACCACCACCATCACTACTACTATGAACATATTCACAGTTACACTATTCAGTGCTACTACCATAACAACTATCAATCCCACCCTATCCTACTACCACCACCATTACCAAAATGACTTAAGCCATCATCAACTCTTCACTGGGTTACAACAACCTTATGCTAATAGGTCCTCCAGCTGCTACTATCACTCCCTCATGTCTATTCTCTACACAGAAGCCAGAGAAATCTTTTAAAATATGAATCTGACCACATAAATTCTTTATTTAGAAATGTAGTGTTTTCTCACTGTATTTAACAATAAGTTCAAATTCCTCACCATTCCCCATAAAACACTGTATGACCTAGTTATTGCCCATCTCTTAAAATTATGTCTTTCCATCCTCTCCTTCCTTTACCTCATCAAGTAATTTGGATTTTCTGATTTTTACAAAGCTCACCTTACCTCAATAATTTTGAATTTTATTTTTATTCTGACTAGAATAATTTATTCCCAAGTTTTCCATGACTTTCTTCCTCACTTTTTCCAGGGGTCTATTGAATATTCATTTCTGACAGAATTCTCCCCTAAAAAAAATCATGCCCTTATCAATGACCACATGGTCTTCCCTTTCCTCTTAATCCTTGATCCTTTTAAATTTTCTTCATAGAATTTTTAATACAATTGTTTAAACAACAAAATCATGAGTTATTGCTGCAGGACAGGCCCTGAGGACATAGCAATAAAAAATGAGAAAAAAAGTAAAGGGATGCAAAACTCTACTTTCATGAAGCATATATTCTAATCTCCAGAGAGAAAACAAAAACAATAAAAAATGTAAAATTTATGGCATGTTAGACATGAAATTATTTTTTCTACCTGCCTCATTAGAATATAAGTTCCATGAAAACAATTTCTATACAGAATTTTGATTTCCAACAAAAAATTTAAATTTTCTTGGACCTACTGGGTTACTGGGGACAGATCATAGAGCTGTTTGTATAATGTATAACTTTAGTTTGTTGCACTTGCTTCTTTTGCTTTGGATCCTACTCAAAAGTGAAAGATTTTGGGTCACTCAAGAAATGGACCTGAGCAACACATTACAATATGATACTTGTTGTTTCCAATGCCCAAAATGTCCAAAGAGGTCCACTAAGTACTGGCCTTTTGTTTTTGTTGTTGGTTTTTGTTTCCTTTTTTCATTTTGCTTTATTTTCTTTTAGTGGTAGAGCCTATAAGGATCAATAAATTACCTTTTATCTGGAGTGTATTCCCAAAACATCCCAGAGCCTAGAAATCCAGAATATTAAAAGTATAGTATATCTGTAAGTCTCTGTCTAATGTAGACTTTATTAAAATATATAATGTACCTATTAGTTCTTTTTTATTACTCACATGATATAGACACAATAATAGGTCATCATGGCATTCTATAGAATAAAAAAAAATATTTAACTCCTTGCAGACAAAACTGACACAGTGCCTTAAAATTTATCCATTTATGTGTCTCAAAAATGTGTCAAAGTTCTTGTCATATGGAAAAAATATTTTTAAATTCTTTTTAATGCTTTAGTTATTTGAATATAGAAAAAAACTTCTATATCAATATTGGTATCTATAAATCAAATACCAGGTATATTTGCTCAAGTTATACTTACTCAAACATACTAAAATATACACAAACATGTTTGGAGGAGCATGTTTATCATGATCTAATGAAATTATCTAAACCTGCCCTTTGCAAGGGCAAAAGAAAATTAGTAACAAATGGTAAATGTCTTTCATATGTTTGACGTTAACACTAATCTCTACAATTTTCTAAAAAAATTGGCAGAAGCTTTGGATGTACTATTTTGGTAGTAAGACAGAGATCCCAGGCTTCTACTTGACTCTAACCATGAAGCACAGAGGAAATGTGGAGATTGTACAAATTGCTGAGCAATAATTCTAACCTTACATTGAGGAACTGGATAAATAAGCCTAGACAATGTTCAGGGTCCAAGAGAATGTATATTGAGTTGAACTTGGTCAAAACTTACATAAATTGCCTGAATATCTTGTTGACTGATTGACAATGGCATGTTAGATTTTCATGTATTCATGTTAGCTAGAAAGAGTTTCTAATAATGACTGATTTTTCTAAGTAGTTCCTGTGAATAATCCCTCTGACAATTGATCATGGCAATAGTTGAAGTCTGGATTATCTGCACCATTTTCCTAGACATAAAGCTGCCTCCTCAATCATACATCCAGTATACATACAGTAAGATCTTCGTAGTTAGCTTGGCAATTTTTGAGAATATGTGATCAATTCTTCTCTAAGTCTTTGAATTTCTTTTCAAAGAATACTTATCATTTCAAACTCATTTGGCTTCTGTTTTCTTTGGAGCAGAGATTTCAGTCAACCACATAAACACTTGTAATTACTAGTAATATAAGAATAAGCACACAGATTGGCAAACTACAACCTGCAGGTCAAACTCAGCCCAATACCTCCTTTTGTAAACAAAGTTTTATTGGAACATAGGCACATTCATTTATGTATTATCTATGGCTACTTTCTGACAACAATGGTAAAGTTGAGTAGCTATGAAAGAAATTATATGATCTCTAAAGCTTAAAATATTTGCAATCTAGGCTTTTGCAAAGAAAGTTTGTCCACTCAACCAGTATAATGATTTCAGAATCTCTGGTATGTAAATGCACATCAGTTCTCATATTGTGTTATGTACTTAAAGCTCTAAAGTTCTCCGGATCCATTCTCACATACATTCTCTACATTTTTGGTAATATCTTCTAGCGAAATCTTGCAATCATTTTGTTAAGCAAAATTTATTCCGGGTTTGCTCCACCTTGACTACTCTCAAGCAAATAGGAAGTGATTTGAGTCTAAAACTGGAGGCAATGGACTGAGGCGAGGGTAAAGGTTGAGGAGTATTGATATGCCCAGAAAGACACCTGCTTGAGATGGGTTATTGTAGGGCATTGAAGCAATATAGAAACAGACACACACAAGAGAGGAGGAGGGATAAATATTGCTGGCCTCAGAAATTCAGTAGAGTTTGAGGATTGGCTATACTGTGAATGATCTGTAACTTCCATATTGCTCCATTCCTTTTCTATAGGTCTCATACTTTTACAATAATTCCCTGAATTCCACACACACACAACACACACACACACACACACACACACACAAAGATTAGTGAAGCTGACAATTCAAATAACATTATAATTTAGCAATCTTTGAATTTGATTTTTTGGCTACTTTATCTCTACAGTGACTTAGACATAAATTCTTTCAGCACAGCCATAAACAGTTTCTGCTCATCTGATAATCCCAAGAGTTTGGATATTAGAAGTAGTCATTATCTTATCTGATGCTATGTACAATTAGAAGCAATCAGCCTATCTTACAGAGTTTGTATACCTCATGCCAATGTCATATATCTATACACCATAAGCATAGATGAATTATGTCAATAACTAAAGTTGAAAATTTAAATGACTTTTTTTGCTACAGCCAGAATCTCATCTTTCAATATAAACTGGATCCTTAATATGATCAGGCCAAATAACTAGCCCTGAATTTCATTTTCTTGAGGTTCCATTGCCTGTAACTATGTTTGCCACAAATTTCTGATACACTGAGGGTTCTAGATGAAGAAGAAGAAGAAGAAGAAGAAGAAGAAGAAGAAGAAGAAGAAGAAGAAGAAGAAGAAGAAGAAGAAGAAGAAGAAGGAGGAGGAGGAGGAGGAGGAGGAGGAGGAGGAGGAGGAGGAGGAAGAAGAAGAAGAAGAAGAAGAAGAAGAAGAAGAAGAAGAAGAAGAAGAAACAACAAAGGAACAACAAAAAAAGAGAAACTATCTACTTTATCTAATTGAAGTAAAAATGCAATTTACTGAAAGATATTTGGATCTTTGGATGGACTATGAATGAGCATGGAGACTACTATATGGCCACACATCGCAGGAATGTTCCAGTGGAGACCCTACAATCAGCAGAGCTGGACACAATCATCACAGTTTACCCTGCTGATACAGGCACTGAATGCTAGAAACTTGTTTCATATCTGGCCCTAAAGTCCAGGTGATTTGGCTATTGCTCTTGCCAGACATAGATATGTGTGGAATATGCTGCCTATGTTGTCTTTCTCTGGATGAGAGTCCCATATTTAGAATTGGGAAGATGGAATTACTGCACAATATATTAGCTGTAGAAAAGTGTAGGAAATCAAACTTCTGGCTATAACTTTGATGAGAAATAAGGCATGATATGAGAACTTTTTCAAATGTAAATAAGAGGTGTTTAAAATTTGCTCTGTAATTATAAACATTATAGATTTCTACCACACCTTAAAAAAAAGACAGAAGCAATAAAACAAAATTTTGACATCTCTATAATTGTTTTAGTGTATGCACTCCAGAAATGATAATGTGCTTGCTACTCTTGGGTGAACCATAAAAACTCCACATCTGTTCCTTAAAAAACTTGACACAATCTGGCTCAGTAATTTTTACATAATGATTGCTATTCTTTAAAACATCAGTTAACTTGTTGCAATGAAAAAAGTACTGAATTTCTGTGTGTGTTATGGAGTCACTTTGATTTCACAATGACTACAAATAGGTGCTATATTTTTAATTTCTGTAACAGGTGGTATTTACATCCATATGGCTTAAGTGGTAATTAAAAAGCTTTTGTGTAAATCTAAAGCAAAGCTGCTTAACTCACAACTAATTCTGTATATACTCATATATTTATATATATTAATATATATTCTTCTATCTTTAAATATAATGACCAGGTAAATGTTTGCTAATAGTAAAAAAATTAACGTTTTATTTTCAGTTTTAAAAATTTAATGGAGAACATGACTACCATACAAAATAATCGGAGCTGAAGAAACTGGGCAATTCAGAAAGGTCAAATTATTTTCCTTTCAATAACTGCTCTTCCTGAAATGGGCTTCTTAGAAAATGGAACCTATAAAAACAGGCCATTTTTGATTAACTCTTGCATTACTATTTCTCTTCTCACCAATTTAATGTGCACTTCAATATCCATTTCATAGATTATAACAGTACTTAATTAACTTCTTAGTATGTAGTGATATTTTGCTAGTGGAGTAAGGCAATTCGCCTTAGAAAACAGAAGTTTTCAGTCATAATTTTAGATGTGTACTTTTCATTTACTACCAGTCATGAGCCTCTGCTTAAAATATCAACTCTGAACTATGATTTGGACAGGACTGGGATATATGGATTTGCTTCTTAGTAGGCATTTCTCTACAGAATATATTCCCTTTTCTCATTTTTATATTTTTTGCCTGATGAAGAAATAGCAATTGCACTAATAATGTGTATAGCACTAGTTACAGGGTTAATGTAATTGATTAAACTTGAATGGAATGTTAAAAATTTTTATCATTAGCATATATTTTAATAAGCCATAAGATTTAAAGATAGAATATAAATGTATATGTATATATACACATATGTAATATATACATATTAATATATTGTACATGTACTCATATACTCTATATGCACACACACTATATGTATATACATATATATACACATATATATATATATAAATTGTGAAAAAGCAGACAGTAAAAAGTGCCACCCCTATTGTCCCCCCATTCCATCCATATACCTGCATCTGGATCATTGAACCAGGGTCTCCTTTTAGGTTGAACCATACGAAATGGGTGGTTTTTGATGTTTTCTAGCATATATAAAAGTACATTTCTTATAATTCAATTTAAAAAATCTAAAACCACAATTATTCTTTAGCTATATGTTGGTTGTCCCATCAAATCAAAAGTGATATCTTTACCTACTCAAATTTTGACTGCTATACCTGCAGCAATTACTAACGATTGAAATGTATGTTTTATAGAATGGGACTTTAAAAATTCTGTTTTATAATACCTTCTACCTGTGTACTGAAGATTCACTTATTCGTTTTTATTGAAAAAGAGACATTTCTGCCATTCATCTGATCATTGCTTCCCTAATTCACTGTGAGTAAACAAAATTTTACAAAGGATACCCTTTTTGCTGGAGTTACCACCCAAACAAATAATATCTCTAGTGGGCAATACAATTTTAGGAGAAATGTGTTTGCAAAGGAAATGGAATGAAGACAAGGGAAGTGTAAAATTGAGATTAGTGTATCTTTGATAGCATTTCCTTTCTAGCATGAAACATGAGAAAATGAATTTAGGATAAGTCCCAACAAACAACTTAAACTTAATTCAATCTGGCGACAATTTTCTGTATGACTGCATTTCAAATATTGCATTTTCTTCCCAGTAGTTTATTCCATTTATATAATTGACTTAACTATGTCAAAATAATATGTTTTCAAACATGACTCACAATTTGTTTTTCTTTTGCCCACAGAAAAAAAATGAGATATTATGCATCATTATTCTGGTTATAAATGTAGAAAATAGTTTGAGAGAAACTCTCATGCCAGTGATGCTCTGAACTCTACATGCTTTTGTCCCTTTCAGCTGCTACCAACTAAAAGACTTTTTTTTCTCTACTTTTGATCTATTTTTGCCCACTCAGGCTCCTTGCGTACAGATGGATCAATATTTTCTTGCATAGTTTTGTGTTTTTTGGCCTCTGCTCTGTAGTGGAATGAGCAGGTCTGTAGATTATAGAGCATCCCATTGGGAAGAGATGTTCTCCTCATGTGTGGCCAGCCTTACAGGTGTTGGGCTATGTGAACAATTCCATTTCTCATCGCTATCTTCCCAGTTCCTGCTAGCTCGATTATAGACGATCATTGATAAAAACATGGTGAACTGAGCATAAGAAATGTCTCATATGCCCACAACCATAACTAATTCCTCACATAACTAACCCTACACATTTCTTCCACGATTGTGTGATTTTCTGTGTACATACATGTCATTGGTAAAGATTACAATCATTTTCATAATTGCTATTATTTAGCTTTGAAGTGACAATGATAATACTGTGACATCAGTCTGTATACATCTTACATTTTGGATGTTTTGCAGTGGACAAGAATTACCCTACTGTTTTATAATCCAAGAACTGTGTTCCATGTCAAAATGACTGATATTCTATTAAGAAATTATTTCAGAATGCAAATAGTATGGATATTGTCTCCATTTTCACTGTGGCTTATTTTATTCCGCAGGATGTGGGTGGGGGTAGAATAATGATTTACAAATGAATTATAATAATTTCAATTTATCACATTATTGTATACCTGTCAAGGGAATTTCACACAGGAATAAAATATAAAATATTAAGAAACTATAGATGATGTACATTAAAGCACATATCCATATAATTGTGTAAAAAGAAAGTCCTTTCATCAAATTGGCAAATTTCATTGCAGTATAATTACAAAACAATTTTCTCACTTATTAATGCCTGTAAACATAGTATATTTGAGTCCTGTAGCTGTTTGGTTATTTTGAGTAACAACAACAACAACAGCAAGAACAACAAAATCCTATGGTAAAAACAGGAAAAACTAGTCCAGGTTAATTCAACAGTCTCACATTCAATTGCAAGTTTCTTAAGTCCTTGGTCCCTAGTTTGTTATTTGGATTGGGGACCTGAAGGGAGGCAGGGCTATGTATGGGTTTATCTTGAATTTTGCTACCTACTTATTTTATTCCTCCTCCTCTTCTATAGGTAACTTCTCCAGGGCAGTGGATTGGAGGAAGAGGAATTAGAGAAAATTATGCAAATTCTTAAATGATGGGTGCTGTTGTGGTCTGACCATGAATACCATTTTTTTTTTAATGGTGGGTAGGAAAGTGTTGCCTCTTTCTCTGTTCCATTCACTGATATGATTGAGCTCTAACACTAATTCTGTTTATTCCCCTAAATAGTGTCACTCCAGCTTTTCTCTTCTAAATTTCCTCACCAAAGCAGATATTTTCTGGGCAAAAGTTTTTCAGTGATGACCACACAATGCTCAAAAGTAGCATAATATGGGGAAATAAAAAAAAGTAGTGTCATTGAATGCAATGATAGAAATGAATGCAAATGATAGAAATGAAACCTCACTAATCCTTGCTCTTTCTCTTTCCCTGAAATCATGAACAATTCCAAAAACCTCTCACTTTAATACTCTCTATTTAAAAAGCAAAAAGTGGGAGCTCTGCGATGGGCATAGATAGTCATATAGAGTGACATAATAGACTTTGGAGACACAGAAGGGGGAAAGGATGGGAGGGGGCAAGGGATCAAAACTACCTATCACGAACAATGTGCACTATTCAGGTGACAGGTACACTCACTAAAAGCCCTGACTTTAGCACTGTATAATTCATCCATATACCAAAAAGCCACTTGGACTTCCTAAATGTATTAAAATTAAAATAAATAAAAATAAAAAGCAAAAGAGGTATAATGCCCTCTCCACCCCCAAATCCTGGGGACATGTTCTCTTAGACGTTTCACTAGTTTCCTTCCCATGGAAACACAGTGTGAGGTCTTAGGCTCCCCTTCTTAGATTTATTCCTGTTTTCTCTGTAAGATTTCCTTTGATCTTCATTTAAGTTAAAGTTAAAGGTAGTACTTCCCTGTCCCTATGGAAGTAAAAGGGTAACAGCACTCCTTTCTATTCTGAGATGAATTCCTCAAATAATTAATTTTCAAATAGTCTTCCTTTGCATATGCTATTCTGGAGAATACTTGCTATACTGATTTTGCTGTTTGGGTAAGTCCAGTATGAATTATCCAGTTAAATCTTTCTAAAAGATACAGCTTCTTGTTGCAAATAGTCTTCGGGTTTTATAAAATTTCCTAAACAACAGAAAGTCCTCTTCTATATCTTGTTATAAAAAATTGGTGATAATATGGTTAAAATATGGTTAAAAATAAGGACATAGAAAAAGCTAAGTGTTTAAAGTGTGTGAGTGTGTTCAGAGGAGTGGGTTTATTTACAAATAAGAACTAAAGAGCAGTGCATGTGCAACAGTAGAAGGCATGTATCTTTGGAGAAGCTGAATATATCAGGATAATTTTACTTTGCAACATCAACTCTACGGATCATTCATCTACTCTCCTTTTTTTCTGAATTCCTATCTGCAGATTAAACAACCTCTTGATTTTAATTTCTTTTTTTTATGTAGATTTGTTTACATGAGAGAATTTATTGATCAAAGACTATGAACAGCCAGTCTACCCCAAAATTACATTTTTTAAAATAAATACATTAACATTCTGATTTTATTGCTAGACTATTCCAAATGCATAACTGATACTGCTATATTTTTTTCTTCAAAAGGTAACTCTTTTAATTTTGATTATAATTGATAGTCATAAAGAAAATTTGGATTTCCTTGTCTATACACCCACTGATAGTTCACTATGCAATAAGATATCTGTATTCTCATAAACTGTAACTCCTATATTAGCTTAGGTACTAGGGGAGCACTAAAGAAAAAGTCTAAATTTAAAGGAAATTCAGGGGAAGAATTCCTAAGAGTGATTACCCCTGAGTATTTCCTTAATTGTTTAGGCCTTATCATAGTCAAAATAATCGTAATGTCAAATCAGGATTCAGTTTCATAGGCAATAGCTAACATAAATCATGTGATTTTCTGGAAATTTTCCAGTGATGCCATTCTATTTTAAAGAAAAATTTTAAGCAAATTGCCTATATATTAAATGCAAATCCTAAAATACTTCGTATATCATAATCAATTATATTTCTATTTGAATGACAGCAACAACCAATTCAGCTTATAATTACTCTACACAAGGTTTTATAATAGTTGATTTAACAATTTTCCTTTCCTGTAAGAATATAGAAATGGTAGTTAATAATTCAGTTTTAACTAAAAATAAATCAATGACTCACACATGCTTTGTAGAATGATATCCTACGAAAAGTTCAGAGAATTTTTTCATCTCTTAATAAATGATCCCTAAGATTGTTAATAAAATACAAAGCTATATTTTGTATATATAAATCAACTACTTTTGACAGGTAACTTTAACATTAACTGAGTATTCACTTAGATAAACAGAGTATGCTTATTCTTCATTAAATGTTTTAAATATCATTAGAATTTTTAAACATGTAGTTTGTAAAGTAACTTGACTACCTGGTAGTATGAATAATTCATCTATTCTTATGTAAGATAAATGTATAGTTATAATGCTATGCGACTCTAATATCAAGTTATTATTACTCCCATGGAAGAATAAAAATGTATCTTGAATTTTGAATATTTAATATCATTTGTGATTTCCTAGGAAAAAATCATAATATCTGTTATAATTTCCTAGAAAAAATTATTGAAAGGAAAATAACATCTGTTTACATGCATGTCCTCAACCAAAATTCATGCACTTGATTTGAATGATATCATAGAAAAAATTTTGTTTTAAAAAGAGATCGTCTTATACACCATATTTTAATTGTAATTATTCAATTTTAGTGCTGTCTGATGAATTTTTAAAAATAGTTTTAAGATATCAAAAAGTAGAAAAGAAAAATGAATGGCAATTTGGAGTTTAGAAAAACACCAATAAAACTGCCTAATTCATAGCAAATGTTTATGGAAAATTGATTTGAATTAACCACTTGAAACATTCAATGTAAATGAAATTATAGAGAAAGAAATATGTAGAAATTTCTCCTTTTTGTTATAATTTGCTTTTTAATGTTAGGTTCATGAATCTAACATAGAGTACTAACTGGGAGTAGCGTATTTATAGATGTGTAAATTTTCTCATTTATCCTAATCAATTAACTTTCTCCTCTATTTTCCAGAATCTCAAGCAGAAAGATTATCAATATAACAAAAATAGAAACTTACAAATGCAGAGTTTGTTGTTGTATATCTTTTAAAACTAAAAGCAAATTGATATGAAACTGCATTTTTGTGCAGAATGATATGTATTAGGATGTTTTCAATTCTAGATACATTAGTTTTCTGTTTGTTCTTCATTTTGTGATGCTTCTGTAATAAAAAGAGAAATAAACTGTGAGCTTTCACTTTATAGCTAAAATAATATAAAACATGACTATGAACAAATATAATCTGAACATGTGATTATACAGGCATATATGCATTTAACTATATGTTGTGTACACATACATTAGAAATTTCACAGGAGATATCCCAAAATATTTATTGTAAAGTAGTGGAATTTTGTTGTTTCTTGTTCATGAATATTTATTTTTGCATGAATGTTTTCATGTTATTAGATTATTGATAAAAGCATATTGTGCACCTATTTTGAAGAGGAAATTCAGTATGTTTATATGCAAGAAGATAACTTAGATACCAAGCAGGAAGTTAAATTTGTGGGAAAATGATCTTGTGAAGAGTAGAAATTGACAGCTTTATTCTGGAGAGGAGATTAAATCATGTTTTATAAAACATAGTCTATGTCTACTTCATGGACTCTTTCTATTGAATTTGGTTCATTTTCCTTTATATTTCTCTTATTATTTCAATTGAAATTTCTATTCATTGGTACCTATAGAAAATATGATTGAGTGAAATATATTGAAAAAATTATTTTCAGATAAAGAGTTGGAATGAGTCTGATATTTTGTTCCTTTTTCAGCTTTTAAATAATAAATTGTCTACATCTTAATTCTTCTGGATATCAATAATGTGTGCATTCTTTTGACTTAACTTTGTGCAATAATGTATCTGATATGTATACTGATAATTATGGCAAGAAATAGTAGATTTCATTTTATTCAAGAAAGCCTCAGCATTTCAATTTAAATATATCCAATCAAATATTAATATAATAACTGTGCTTTAATTCAATATATTTTAGACTATCTTTAATCAAAATCCAATTGAAACTTTACTTGGGAAGAAGTTTTGTTGTGAATTATTTTATATAAATAGTTGAGACATCACATCATTATTCCTGGATATCTCTTTTCTTTTTATTAGATAGATTGGATATAAAAATTGAAATATGAATTTTCATTACAAAATAAAACTATAAAGCTATTTACTTAAAACTATTGACTAGAAATACATTAAGAATGCATTAGATAACATTTAGGAAAGTCATTTTTAAAGTAATTGGATCTCAATTCATGTATGTCTATTTATAAATTTTTAAATATTATACATCATAAATAAATATGTCATTTAAAATAATAAATTATTCATACTGATGAAATGGTAACATTGGCAAAGTACTACACCATGCTCCTAATGAAGTGAATGAGTAAAATTAGACTCTTTGTTGTCCAGAAGTAGCTGGCATGGCATATAAATGTTTCAAAACGTGTCTGTGGGATTTGCTTTCCTCCTTTTTTTTTTTTTTCTTATTCTTATTAACATTCTGTCTATGGTGATTTGTGTCTATCCTTTGTTCTCTTGTTTCAGTATGTGACCTATTTGGAAATGAAAAACTAACACGCTTGCAATATTACTTAAAATAATTTTTGATTCTTTTCATTAGTCCAATTAGTCATTAAATCTTGCCAAATCATTCATGACAATTTTCTTACATATGTCAATTTTTATCCATATTGCTAATACGATGGCTGAAAAACTTAATCAGCATGCTATTATAATATGTTCTGTAATACTAATACTAGTCACTTGCTTTCCATGTCTGCATATTAAATAGGTTTACACTTTGTTTAAAAAGAAAAGTTCAAGGCCCTTAACATGGCATTCCAGGCATTTCTAATATAACTTTCAAAGTAATCTCTTATTATTCTCCCACACAAGTGCTCTGTTATTCTGAAAGTTTCATTATATCAGGTTCAGTCAAGTCTCACTTCACAACTTTACTTAAGATTTTCTCGTTTGCATGAACTTAAACATGTTTATCCTTCTAGGAGTATGAGTGTCTGTGTGTGAGTATGTGTGTGTGTGTGTGTGTGTGTGTGTGTGTGTGTATGTGGCATTCATTTATCGAGGGCCTCTACTTAACTTTCATGGTAATCAAAACTTTTATCTCAGAGCATGAAGGTTTCCTGACTACAGCCCCTTTTCTGCTGCTAATTAGGTTATGAATGTGTCTAACACCCCTGAAACAATTTAATTCTTCTATTCACTCTCTAGATGTTATTTTTTCTCATCTTTACTAGCATCTTGCTCCATTAATTTTCCCCCCATAACTCTTGTATACTCCGTGTTGCTCTTCTTTTTGACTGTTCCTCTTAAAACATAACTATGGTTCAACCAACACATTGAAAATAACAACAGTAATAATGAGATAAACCAATAAAAAATTTAAAACTTCAAATTATCTATGGGCCTGCCTCTCTCTATGCTTATGAAACCACATTTTTTACAAAGAATAAAATGTTACCTGTCTCTAATTCTTTATGCAACAGTATATTATTTAAACTTCTGCAGTTTAGTTCCATATCTAAAAACTAAACTAAATTAATTGTCAAATTAAAAGCAACAACAACAAAGGACACCTTTTAATATTTATCTTACTAGAACTTTATTCATCATTTAACATTTTTGCAGATTTTTTTCCTTGAAACTCTTCCTTTTTATGATATTAATGGCATTTTTCTCTAATGGTTTCCTTTTTATGGTTTTGGATTCTCTTCTTAAGGATTCTCATCATCCTTCTGCTACATGAACCATGGTCTTACATAGAATATCATCAACATCACAATTATTTTACTTAAATGTTCTAGGTAAATTGTCTTTTCTGGACTTCAGATTTCAGTGGCTACCTACATAGCTCTCATTCTAAATCTTAATTACTCATTTAATCCTATTCTTAATTCTAGTCACATTTCCCTAGAGTTTCAAAAATTACTTTTAACTCTTCTTTTTTTTTATTTTGGCATATTATGGGCGTACAGATTTTAAGGTTTCAATAAGTGCCCTTTCCCCCCACCCCCAACAAGTCTGAGTTTCCAGCATGACCATCCCCCAGATGGTGCACATCTCACTCATTATGTATGCATACACCCGCCTGCCTCCCCCCTCCTACCTGCCCAATACCCTATTACTGTAGTACCTATGTGTCCACTTAGGTGCTGCTCAGTTAATACCAGTTTGTTGGTGAGTATATGTGGTGCTTGTTTTTCCATTCTTGGGATACTTCACTTAGTAGTATGGGTTCCAGCTCTAACCAGGAAAATATAAGATGTGCTATATCACCATTGTTTCTTAGAGCTGAATAGTACACCATGGTATACATATACCACATTTTATTAATCCATTCTTGGATTGATGGGCACTTGGGCTGTTTCCACAGCCTTGCAATTATGAATTGTGCTGCTATAAACATTCAAGTGCAGGTGTCTTTTTTGTAGAGTGTCATTGGATCTTTTGGGTAGATGCCCAGTAATGGGATTGCTGGGTCAAATGGTAGATTCACTTGTATCGCTTTAAAGTATCTCCATATTGCTTTCCACAGAGGTTGAACTAGTTTGCAGTCCCACCAGCAGTGTAGGAGTGTTCCT
>VSMD01090716.1:0-29881 GCA_008750895.1 Mirza zaza | reverse complement strand
GGTCGTGGCGGGGGCCGGGCGGGTCGGGGCGCGGGTCGTGGCGGGGGCCGGGCGGGTCGGGGCGCAGGTCGGGGCGGGGGCCGGGCGGGTCGGGGCGCGGGTCAGGGCGCAGGTCGTGGCGGGGGCCGGGCGGGTCGGGGCGCAGGTCGTGGCGGGGGCCGGGCGGGTCGGGGCGCGGGCCGGGCGGTCAGGGTGCGGCCGGTGCCAGCGCCAGCTCCGCTGTCTAAAACGCTTTAAGGCCCAGCGCGGTGGCTCACGCCTGTCATCCTAGCACTCTGGGAGGCCGAGGCGGGCGGATCGCTCGAGGTCAGGAGTTCGAAACCAGCCTGAGCAAGAGCGAGACCCCGTCTCCACTAAAAATAGAAATCAATTGGCCAACTAATACAATAAAATAAATTAGTCAAAAACAAGCAAAAATAAAACACTTTAGGCAAGTAGCCAGCCTCTTTGGTCCTCGACCCTGCCCATACCGCAGCGCCAGCCTCCCAGGCCTGTTGGGAACCGGCCGCCCGAGCCCGGCACCTCCCACCGCACGGACAAGCGTCTCCTGCAGTCCTCGCGGCCTCCTCTGCTCGCCGCCGCCCGGCCTGAGGCCCTGGCCTCTCCCCTGACGTCCCTGCTGCTGACAAGTTTGGGGACCACTGACTTACCTCCTCTGCGCCCCAGGAGCGTCCCTCCTGGCAGAGCAAACGGGTCCGTGCCCGCTGGGAGGCTCTCAGCGAACAGAGCCTCTGCGAAGCCACCAATCCAAGATTTGGTGATTTTTCTTTCTTTTTTGTGAGACAGAGTCTCACCGTGTTGCCCGGGGTTGGGTGCTGTGGCGTCAGCCTCGCTCACAGCAACCTCATGCTCTTCCTGCTTCAGCCTCCCGAGTAGCTGGGACTACAGGCATGCGCCACCACGCCCGGCTAATTTTTTCTATATATTTTTAGTTGGCCAATTAATTTCTTTCTATTTATAGTAGAGACGGGGTCTCGCTCTTGCTCAGGCTGGTCTTGAACTCCTGAGCTCAAGGGATCCTCCCGCCTCGGCCTCCCAGAGTGCTAGGATGACAGGCGTGAGCCACCGCGCCCGGCCAAAATCCCACTCCGCGTTTTAACATTTTAAGATTGTCCGAGTTCTGCTACTAATAGCCTTGGCTAGAGGGTCTTGTTCTCAACAAAGCAACTTTCCCCTCCAACTTGTGTTCGCCCATTTCCTTATTCTAACACACTCGCCCTCTGGATGAGGGTCTTTGAGTTTATGGAACTATCTCCACATGGGTAAATAGGGGAAAAAAAGGTTGAGAATTACTGGTTTGTCCTGGGTTGAGATGCAGGTATCTCACTTGGCATTACCTGTATTTAACTTCTTTTACACCCCAATGTAAAGTTATCAAGATTTTTTTGTTTCTTTTTTTCTAATGTCAGGCTTAGAAATATTACCTATCTAATCAGTTTCTCTTAAGTTAGCCCAGAATAAAGAGAAATAATGATTTTGGAAGCAAACTAATCTCATTTTGGAAAGGCAAGGTTATTTTAGTGATCTTTAAAGTCTTTAAAGTCTTTCTTTGAGATGCACACTCAGACACACATGTTTGTGTGCACAAGCAATAATAGACAGCTCAAAGATGTACCCAATCTGGGAAGAAGAAACTGTTTTATTATTTGTAGATAAAAGCTGGGACCACTTAGCACTTAGTCTTCCTGGGTTTTTGCATTCATTCAGATGCCTTGGCTTCTGGGCCCAAATGGTGCATTCCAGCTATCTGTGACTTATCTTCCATCTGCCATTGGAGTTAACTTTTAATCACAATCATGAGAAAATTAAGTGTTAAAAAAGCAAGTAGAAGGCCAGGCGAGGTTGCTCATGCCTGTAATCCTAGCACTCTGGGAAGCTGAGGTGGGCAGATCTTTTGAGCTCAGGATTTTAAGATCAGCCTGAGCAAGAGTAAGACCCCATCTGTACTAAAAATAGAAATCAATTGGCCAACTAAAAATATATAGATTGTCAGAGAATGTCTTATGTGTCAATAAAAAATTTAAAAAAGATAAAAAACTATAGAAAAAATTAGCCGGGCATGCTTGGGAGGCTGAGGCAGGAGGATCGCTTGAGCCCAGGAGTGTGAGGCTGCTGTGAGCTAGGCTGACGCCACGGCACTCTAGCCCGGGCAACAGTGAGACTCTGCCTCAAAAAAAAAAGTACAGTCAAAAGTGTTTATAGTCTGATTTTTCTCTTTTCTTTTAGAAAAACTGTTTTATGAATGTAAATTCCAAACACATACAGGAGTAGAGAAAATGGTATCATGATGCCCTGCGTCCCATCGCCGGGGCCAGTCTTACGTCATCTGCTTCCCATTCTGTGTAACCTACTCCCTCCCTGGTCTCCTCCTCCCGCTGCTCCCCAGGTCATTTTGAAGCCAGTCTTGGGCGCAGTCTGATCTCATTTTGTTCGAAGGGCCAAGCTGGCGACCTGGGAGGAGGAGGGGAATGAAGGGCATCAGGGAGAGGTACGCAGGATCCTCAGCTGCGTCTGTGATCAAACCAGAAAGAAGAAAACATCTGGATGGGAGAAGTCGTGGCGGATAAAGGTGGGTGATGAGCACATGGAGAGGCGGGGCTCTGTGCGCATGGCTGCTTCATCACCATCGCCCTCATGATAAAAAGCCAAGTTTGAACTCAGAGGTGGAACAGTTACCGTGCCAGTCTTCGCTTACCTATGCTTATATTGAACATCGGGTTTATGCATAATTTAATGCATTAAACATTACTCGTGTGCATTATTTATCATGGAGGTTTATTGAATAGCGGCAGTGCTGTGGACCCCCACAAGGAAGAAAGCTGAGGATTATTTTTAGCTCAATCTCATCAGAAAGCTTAGCTCCAGTGAGAAGTATAATAGCTTGATTTGGGTTTACACTGAGGGGCCCGGTGCTTTCTGTTAAATTCCACACTTGCCAGACTGACTGATTCATGGGGTTAAACCTTACACTGCTGGCCAGGTGCGGTGGCTCACACCTGTAATCCCAGCACTCTGGGAGGCCGAGGTGGGCGGATCGTTTGAGCTCAGGAGTTGGAGACCAGCCTGAGCAAGAGCGAGACCCTGTCTCTACTAAAAATAGAAAGAAATTAATTGGCCAGCTAAAAATATATAGAAAAATTTAGCCGGGCATGGTGGTGCATGGCTGTAGTCCCAGCTCCTCGGGAGGCTGAGGCAGGAGGATCGCTTGAGCCCAGGAGTTTGAGGTTGCTGTGAGCTAGGCTGACGCCACGGCACTCACTCTAGCCTGGGCAACAGGGTGAGACTCTGTCTCAAAAAAATAATAATAATAATAATTGCACTGGTAAGTTGGTCCTACCTAGTTTTTATTTTTATTTTATTTTTTTGAGACAGAGTCTAACTTTGTTGCCCAGGCTAGAGTGAGTGCCGTGGCGTCAGCCTCGCTCACAGCACCTTCAATCTCCTGGGCTCAAGTGATCCTCCTGCCTCAGCCTCCCTAGTAGCTGGGACTACAGGCATGCGCCACCATGCCCGGCTAATTTTTTGTATATATATTTTTAGTTGGTCAATTAATTTCTTTCTATTTTTGGTAGAGACGAGGTCTCACTCAGGCTGGTTTCAAACTCCTGACCTCGAGTGATCCTCCCGCCTTGGCCTCCCAGAGTGCTAGGATTACAGGCGTGAGCCACCACGCCCGGCCTACCTAGTTTTTAAAACAGCGGAGTCTTATGTCCTCCCTGAGAGCAGAGATACTGTGCCTAAGTATACTTGGTTGGTATTGCTTGAGAGATCTGTCTTTGTCATTAACAGTGTGAAGGAGTCATTAATGAACTTTTATCTTTTGGGCTGAGAATTTATGCCTATTACTGGTGGAGTAATATTATAACTTACATATACATTATATACCATATATAGTATACGCAATTTATTATAAGAAATGGCCGTTTGTTTTCCGTGTTTCTGTTTATAAAAGAAACCCTTGTAGCAAGCACATTTTAGTCGTGTGGGCACATGGAAGGAAATAATGCTTGCATCAGTGATATTTAAAAGTGCATTTTTCCTCCCAACACAAAGCAAGAATTGTTGCCATGCTTTTATAGTTGAATTTAGGAGCTAATGATTTTCTTCTTTACGACAGAGTACAGAGCATGTATATTCTAAGTCTGGAGCCCTGTACTCAGGGTCTTAGGATGAGGTGAGTGAATTCGTGAGGTGAAAGAATCTTGTGTCGTCAGAACTCCTGGGCCTCGGCGCCGCTGTCCTACTGACGCAAAAGATAATCCGCTTCAGCAAAAGAGCTGTATTGAGATTTGCAGCAATGTTCTGAACAACTGCAAGCGTTCAGCTGTAAGAGGAGACGCAGTTTCTTTCTTTCTTTCTTTTTTTTTTTTTTTTTGAGACAGACGGCTAATTTTTAGTTGGCCAGCTAATTTCTTTCTAGTCTTAGTAGAGACGGGGTCTCGCTCTTGCTCAGGCTGGTTTTGAACTCCTGACCTTGAGCAATCCGCCCGCCTCAGCCTCCCAGAGTGCTAGGGTTACAGGCGTGAGCTGCCGCGCCCGGCCAAGAGGCTGCTGCTTCTGTAGCGTGGTCCCGGCCCCGGTGGAGTCTGCCTTCCCTTCGTCTTTTGTCAGCCGTGTTCTTTCTTCTCCTTCTGCCCTCCCTGGTTCCAGAAGTGAAGGCTTAGATTTCTAATGCATCCTTACTAAAGCCTTGGGGTGTTAAGTTGAGCCTTAAATTCCTTGTTAATCATCCCCCTCTAGCTAGAACCTAGAACCCTCTTCTTTTTCCTTCTCTTCCCACGTATAGAAAGATGTATGTGTCTTCCAGCAGCGGTTAGTGGCAATCAGAGAATCTTGGAAAAACAAAAAAGGCAAATGTTTTGTAAACAGACTGTTGAGAAAACATCTTCCCAGAACCTCAGAAGGTTCATTGAGCCTGTCTTTCTAATTGTTGAAATGTTTTTATTGATAAAATTTTCGTTGCTTTTGTATGAGCTTTTATACTCTTCTTTCCAAAGCCTATTCTTTCATAATGTTTCAAGAAGCAAAAAACCAGCTAGATCTTCAACAGAAAAAAAAGAAAAGAAAAAAGTGGCAAAATTGCCCCTAGCTCTGCAGAATTTCCTAGTGGTGAGCTGAACCACATGAATTAGTTGATATTCAGCCATTTCCAAACCACAGAAATGATAGTTTCGTATGATTCGAGGTAGCAGCTTGAGCAACAGGGTCATCAGTATTGGGGTGTCTTCCTGTTCGTAAATGTCCTTGATGTTTTACGTGTCACTGAGCTCTTAGCCCCTCTCAGTTTCTCCTGCTCAGACATTTACGCTGGAGCATTTCTATTGAGAAACGTGGGATTGAAAGTTAAGGTGCCGTGTGCACACGTGGAACAGTCTTCTTTCCACATGTTATGTTTGGCTTGAAACGCATCCCTTACCTTGAAGGAGACTCCTCAGCTGAAGATGCTGGATTTGTCTCTGATCTTCCAGGCCCGCAGAAGCAAGTCAGAGATGGAAGCGCTTTCCGTGCTTAGTCTTGGTCAAGAGCCACGATAGTTTGACACGTGGTTATTAATATTCCAACTTGCATTGAGCACCTGGGACTCTTGACAACATTGTCTCGGACATTACAATAGCAGTTGTATCCTTCTAACTCTGATTTGGGGGCTGGGGGGTGAGTGGCCCACAGACAGCAATATCATAAGCTTTAGGTCTTTTCTGCTGCTAGTTTTCTAAATTGAATCCACTGAATATTTGCTTCGTCAAACCAACTTTTGTAAAAGAAGTGGTATTTTAGCATTTTAGAGATTACAAAAATAAGCATAAAGTAAGAGAGATTTGAGCTTAACTTTGAAAGTTGTGGAAAGATTTGAGAAATGCTATGACCTCTGAATCATATTCCTGGCCCCTAACCAAATACAGTGAATCTTTGACTTCGGGCATCAAGGGAATTAATGAATTCATGCATGCTCATTTTTCTTAAGAAATTAGAAAAGTGAAATCCACCCCAAATCCAATTAATCAGCATAAGCCAAACTCTACCAACTTCATAGTTCATAAAGTGAGACTCTGTCTCAAAAAAAACCAAAAACTGGGCATCTACCCCCTTAAGACGTGAGTCTTATTCACTTCTACCTTCGCCACTGGGCAGCACTGTTCAGAATGACGTATGTGGCACGTGCACGTCAGTGTGCCCAGGAGGTGTCTGTTAAATTAATGTGCAACAGTGCTTTGAACCAATGTGTGTTTTACGAAGTATAGGCTGGTGAATTCGCTCAAAAACTAGCCACGTGGGTTAAAGGCTGCACAGTGCCCTGTGCTTCGGATAGCTTAGATGACGCGCTTGTGACCGTCCGGTTGGCCTGTGCGTCTCCACTGCACTGTCTGCCCGTGGGCTGGGGCGCTTTGCTTTGCACCATCATATCTTTAGCACTCTAATACACATTGGTACTTAATAAATATTTATTGAACGAATGAAAGCATAAATGAAGATTTACATTTCTTCTCGAGAACAGACGACTAACTTGTACAGAAGAGTTATTTCCTAGGTTTTATTTTGAGGATATAAATCCACTTTTCAAAAATCTTGTGGAAGACTGCAGATATAGCTAAAGGGAAAAAAAATGCTTTTAAGCAAGGCAATTGTAAAGAATGAGTACATACCTTTTTTTTCTTAGTCGATCCATACTTTAGCTAAGCAAGCAGGGGTGAAAGTACAGAAGTGCGCACACGTTTCCATTAGGGTTGCAGTTTCCCAGGATAACTGATAGACGCTCCCTTTCGTGGGTCATTTAAAAATTGAGCCATCTTAGTTTGGCAAGAAAAAAGATGCTACCAGGAGTTTTTTGCCCCGTGTTTGTTTTCCTTAAGCAAAATGACAGAATTGGATTTATACATCTTGGATTTCCAGACTCAAGAAACCTTAGAATTAACATTAGAACCAGAGACTTTGCTCAGAGGTCACCTGGCTAAATCTCCTCACTTTATAGCTGAGGAAACATGAGCCCGCGGATGAGGTGGCTTGGAGCAATACAATTTATCCTCCACAAAATGAGGCTTTGAGAAAAATATAATCATACTTTTTGTAAACAAAAGTCTCCAGCTCTCTAACCGAATCGATCATAAGTTAACTCAAATTCTTAAAAAATTAATTCTAGAGAGGGAAAATCTTTCTAAACTTAAATTGTAATGTCTGATTTTAAAGGGAAAAATTAGGTCTTGCTTTCAAGTTGAAACATTTTAATTTGTTTCAATTAAACAGTTAAAACATCACCTTGGCAACATGCTCTCTTGCTCCTGCCTGCTGATAGCCATCAGAAACTGGGCAATCTAAACCACATCTACTGCAACACTTCAGTTTCAAAAGTAAAGAAAAGGGATGTCACTTCAGTTTAAGTGCGACAAATAGAATCCGGGCATATCCAGTCTGTTCATGTTAGTAGACCCTGTGCTGGATTAACATACAGTGCCACATCACCACATTTTGGTTAACAGTGGACCGCACATATGCTGGTGGTCCTGTGAGATTATAATGTCACAGTGTCACTGGGCCTTTCTGTGTCTAGATATGTTAAGGTACACAAGCACTTACCATTGTGTTACAATTGCCTACAGCATTCGGCTCACTGAATGCAAACAGGAGTGTGATTCTGTGGCTTTTCCTCCAGCTTTGCAAATGGGTTTCCTCTTTAGGGGTGAATTTCCTTCGTGCTAGCATCCTCATTCTTTTTCTTTCTTTTTGTTCATTCTGTGCTTACCATTGCGATTTTGCTTTCTTTGGTAGCCTGGGGACTTCCCCGGTCGGCAGCTTCTCCCGGAATACCCAGCAGCAGTGAGAGAACTCTCCATTCAGGTCGGAGTTGGAGTTAGGGTTGCTTCTTCCCTCCTAAGCCAGGGAAAGCGCGCCCGCTTCCGAGGACCTGTCCGTGCTGGGCGTTCTCGTGTGTGCCTCCCCAGCTCCTCCCAGCAGCCCTGCCAAGTGCTCCGTTTTTACTGGTGGTGGGACAGACTCAAGCCTGGAGAAAGCGGGGCTGGGACTCAGACCGCGTCTGTCTGCCCCCAAGCCTCTTGCTGGCCTGCCCTGGTTGAGCGAGACGTGTGACTGCGCGGCATGCTGGCCCGGAGCCCGCGGCGTGTCGGTGGCTGCACACACCCTTATGTCATTTGTGGTATAATCATCTCAATAATGACGCCAGCTGGGAATCTTCTGCGACGCTTGCGCTCATAGACTTCAGAGAGCACATGACGCAAGGCGGCCTCTGGGCGCCAGGCAGCGCGTCTCTGGGCCGCAGGAAGCCGGCTTCGCTCCGGCCGGCCTGGAAGCTGCTTCTCCCCATCCTTCCCGCCCGGGGCACTTGTCACTTTCATCCTTTCCGCCCCATGGCCACTGCCTCCCTGTTAAACCTTTGAAGGGCAGGAACGGTGTTTATCAATGAATAATAAAAGTGACATAGCTTTCTGAGTGCTTTGAGCAGTGAGTATTTTTGAATGAACAAATAAATGTTTCCAAGAGGAGATGTTCTGAAAAAAAAAAAAAAAAAGAAAAAAGAAGCCACCAAGTGAAAGACTGGCTATTTTATTTGATACCATCAAGGTTAGTTATAACCCTCTGCAGCATGGAGTGGCCTGTAGAAATCATTTAAATACAAATCTAATTATTAGATAGGTTAGCAAATGATGGGCTGAATCAATTAAGGTCCTATGGTTACTTACTTAGTGGCTTCGTGTTGGCACTTTCTTTTCAAAACGGTGAATACGAAGCATCATATCATGGCTCCTCATGCCATAGGTGCAGAAATCACAGTCCGGTCCTGGCTTCACCAGGACCAGTGAGAACATACTCAGAGGTGCTTTGCCAGTTCTAATTCTCAATTTCCACCTTTCATGGTTGCCAGATAATTTTGGTTTCAGAGAATTTCTTTCCTTCTGTTTTACTGTATTGGGTGTTACAGCAGCTGAAGTCACCCTGCTGTCCCAGGCTCCCGCGAGCTCGGTAAATCAGCACGAGGCGGGCGGCATGGCTGTGTCCGGGGGCTCTGGATCCTGACTTCCTGGTTCAAGCTTCAGCTCCTTGACTTAACCAGCTGCGTGACCCTGAGCGTGTGACTGCGCTCCGCACTTCCCTTTTCTTGTCTGTGAGTGGAGATTGGGTAGTAATGGTGACTATTCATAGAATTGTTTTTTGTTTTTTGAGACAGAGTCTCGCTTTGTTGCCCAGGCTAGAGTGAGTTCCGTGGCGTCAGCCTAGCTCACAGCAACCTCAAACTCCTGGGCTCAAGCGATCCTCCTGCCTCAGCTTCCCGAGTAGCTGGGACTACAGGCATGCGCCACTGTGCCCAGCTAAATTTTTCTATATATTTTAGTTGGCCAATTAATTTCTTTCTATTTATAGTAGAGATGGGGTCTTGCTCTTGCTCAGGCTGGTTTCGAACTCCTGACCTCGAGCAATCCTCCAGCCTCGGCCTCCCAGAGTGCTAGGATTACAGGCATGAGCCACCGCACCCGGTCAGAATTGTTAAATAAATTCACTCATGTTTAGGACTTTTCTGGAGCATTGGAAATGATCAATAAATGTTAGCTGTTATGGTGATCATGGAGTTATTTAGTTACAGCTTGAGTCACCTCTATTCAATCAGTATTTCCCTTTTATAGATAAGAGGAATGTTTACTGGGATTTCCCCCAAGATTTCATAATAAAGAGCAATGATGGGGTGAAAGGTCATTGGGCTCCTGGAGGTTTGGGTGTGCAGCATTGGAGGTAAGGTCCTTTCAGATAGAGGAGAGCATGCGAGTCAAGTCTGATAGGAGGAAACCCGGGTTTGTCCCGGGAATAGTCAGTCTGCAGTTTAACTGCTGTGTAGCTGCTCCCGGCGGTGGGGGTGGAGATTTGGGGTCAGGCCCTGGGGCCGTGACACGGCAAGCCCCGGAGAGTGGATTAAGGACCTTGGAGGACCAGGGTCCCTTTGGCAGGAAGGCGGAGAGGAGGTGTTAGAGGGCCGGGCCGAGTCAGGGAGGCCGGGTGGGAGGCTGTGGGATCACTGGGCACAGAGACGGAGAGGGGGCAGCGTGGACCAGACTTCGGGATCGGCGGCGGGAGGGGAGTCCGTGCCACGCACAGTGGCGGGAGCTCTGGAGAAGGGTGGCCGGGGCGGAGGGACACGATTTCAGTCTCGCGAACGGCAGTTTGAAGCGCAGCCAGGACAGCCCGAGCCGGGAAGGGAGTTCAGAGCTGGCAGGCAGGCGGAGCTCGGCTTGGGGTCGGGACCGGCGAGCCCTTTCCAGGCGTGCGGCAGTGTGGCTGCCCCGCGGACTCGAGGAGCCCGCAGCCCCGGTGGCCACGGCCCAGGCAGGGCCCGCGGCGGGGGACGCCGGGCGCGCCTCGGCCCTGCCGCGCTTTGCAGTGTTCAAGCGCGTCCATGAACCGAAGGAGGGACTTGTATTTCCATCGTCCCCATTGCATGCTGATGGGCCGTGCCTCTTGGGCCTCCTTTAACACTGGGCAGAGAACTAGGCTCCGATTGTGAAATTAAAAGAAAACGTATGAAATTTACATGTTTTATATTGCAAAGTTAGAAGACAGACTCTAAAGACAAAACTTTAAACTTCAAAAAAGTGTCAAGACCAAACTGGTTTCATAACCTTTCCTGTTTGCATGTGGCTTTTCAGTGGGTGTGAAAGCACTGGGGCCGCCGGAAGCGCGCGTGGGGCGGCGGAAGCGCGCGTGGGGGCGGCGGAAGCGCGCGTGGGGCCGCCGGAAGCGCGCGTGGGGCGGCGGAAGCGCGCGTGGGGGCGGCGGAAGCGCGAGGGGCGGAGCTTGGGGCTCCGGGCTGGGGCGCGCTCGCTGACGCGGGTCTTCCCCAGGATTGGCTCCTGCGTGAGCGTCGGTATCTGGCGAACCCGCAGTCCAGACTGCAGAGCGAGCCGTGCTCCCGCGCGCACCCCCGCAGGACGGGGGAAGGATCGTGGCGGTGGAGAAGCGAGGGAATGCGGGAGCCCGGCTGGCTCCCCCGCCCCGCGCTGCCGCCGGCCCCCGGCCTCCCCAGCGCGACGGCGAGAGCTCTGAACGTAGCCGGGCAGTCGTTTCCGGCCGTCCTGCCCCGAGTCTGGGCGGAGCGCGAGCGCCCTGAGACCGCCTGCGGCCTGAGCCCGCGAGCGGAAGGCCGGCGGGAACCGCAGCCGCGGTGCGGGAGGGGCGGTTGCCCGGCGTGCAGTCCCCCCGCTGCCGGCAGCCGCGTCCCGTGCGCCGTGCTCAAGGCCGAGGGGCCGCTCTCGAGTTTCGTGTGCACTGCTGGCAGGTTTCAAGGAAGCTATTCACAGACGTGACATCTGTTCTCTGTCCCATCGAGCTCACATGTGCAGCTGCCACCATGGCATGCGGGCAGAGCGCTGGGTTTTGGTCTTATTTCACACAATCAGAATGTTAGAGCTGGTTTGACTTCAGACATCCTGCTGTTCATCAGACCATCATAACCCATGGAAACGCCTGTATTTGTGGAGTCGCCTTTCATGTATGTGCATATGTAGTTAATGACCATAGAAGTTTAAAAATGGGGTCTCAGTCTCTGATGATTAAAAGAAATCACTCTCATGATTATATAACATGAAAATAGGACCATAATAACAAAGACCAATCTTTCGAAAACAGCAACTAAGTGATCCTGTGCACTTTTAATTAAAAGTGGAACTTTTAGGCTCATTTTCTCACTCAGACATCAGTGCTTTGAATATAACGTTCATCAGCAGCACAGAACCTGGGAGTCCTGCTGCAAGGAGAAGGCTCCCAGTATCTAGTGATCCGAACTACACCCAGAGCATTGCACATGAAGGACTGCAAGTAGCTGATGTCGTTTCCTGAGAAGTCTCACAACTGGTCTCCAGCACTCCTGGTGCATGCAGAACCACGGAGGCCGTCTGGGCCACACAGCCCTGAACCGCCCGCTCTCAGAGGCTAAGCAGGGGCCAGGGTCAGTGGCTCCCGCCTGTAATCCTAGCACTCTGAGAGGCCGAGGTGGGAGGATTGCTTGAGGTCAGGAGTTCGAAACCAGCCTGAGCAAGAGTGAGACCCCGTCTATACTAAAAATAGAAAGAAATTAATTGGCCAACTAATATATATAGAAAAAATTAGCCGGGCATGGTGGCGCATGCCTGTAGTCCCAGCTACTCGGGAGGCTGAGGCAGGAGGATCGCTTGAGCCCAGGAGTGTGAGGTTGCTGTGAGCGAGGCTGGTGCCACGGCACCCTAGCCCGGGCAACACAGTGAGACTCTGTCTCAAAAAAAAAGAGAAGCGGCCAAGCGGGGCTGGGCCTGGTTAATAGGCGGATGGGGGCACGGTGGATGCAGCTGGTTTCGTTTCAGACCCGAGCATAAATTGCCCGACTTTAAAATGTGTAACTGCCTCACCCCGGCCTCGTGGGTGACGCCGAAGGCCCGCACGAGCAGGGCCCGCCGCTGCGCGGGGGAGCAGAGCAGCCTGGGCGCCCTCGCCACGCAGGACGCGGCCGCTCGTGTGCTGTGCAGTCCTGAACGTGCCGCGCTCGCGGTGGCCGCAGCGTCGCCCTGGCTGTGACGAGCGGCAGTCTCCAGTGAGAGCTCTTCAACGCGCTCTGACGGCTCTGAAAGAGAATCTAATTAATTTGATTATTTGTTTGCTGTGAGTTGAAAATAAATCGAAAGCTTTTCTTGAGCAATAGAAGCTTTCAAAATGGTTGGAGTTAAAAATTTTTTTATGTCACTCAGTGCTTATCTGGAATAGCTCCCTCTAGAAGATCAGTTTCCCTGGACCAGCACTCTCGTGACGGGGGGCGCCGCAGTCGGCAGGGACATGTCTGTGGCAAGGGCGTGGCTGCAGTTGTGCGCCTGCGGCTGTGTGGGGCTCGGTGTCTCCCTGTTCCGTGCGCGTCAAGAGGACAGCAAGGGGGAAGGTGGCGTGTGTGCTGTGTGATACCCAGGTGGCACAGGTCACAGAATCTCAAGTGTTTCCCCTCCGAAATTCCAGAATGAAGAGCTACGGAACTTGTCCCTCTCTGGCCACGTTGGATTTGACAGTCTTCCCGACCAGCTGGTCAACAAGTCCACTTCTCAAGGCTTCTGTTTCAACATCCTGTGTGTGGGTGAGTGCCGCGTCGCCGCTGCCCGGGGCAGTGCTGCTGGGACGTTGGCAGGGCACTGTCCCAGGGGCCAGTCTCAGTGGGATGAGGAGAATTCTAATTTTACTCTTTTTTCATGGGTAAAGCAAAGCAAAATACCCACTTTACACATGTCACATACTTAGAAAGATGGAGAGCTATATTTGAGTAAAAGGCTTTGTAAATTTTGTGGTGTCACTCGAATTATCATTTTTATTTCTGTTATATGGTCAAGCAACTGGTCAGTTTAATATTGTTATTAAAATACTTATTTTAATGTTCAGCGAGGGGGAGAGGGACTAGACCCTAAGTAGACTACAGGAAGTAGAGAGAAATCAGCTGGGCGTGGTGGCACATGCCTGTAGTCCCAGGAGGCTGAGGCAGGAGGATCGCTTGAGCCCAGGAGTTTGAGGCTGCTGTGAGCGAGGCTGACGCCACGGCACTCACTCTAGCCTGGGCAACAAAGTGAGACTCTGTCTCAAAAAAAAAAAAAATATATATATATATATATACACACACACACACAGATATACATACACACACACATATATCTGTCTGTCTGTCTGTGACTAGGGCCTGACTCCCACTTAACAGGAGAAGGGCTCCTGTGGGGTCCTGGGTAGCTGGTGCCTGGTGCGTGGGGCTCTGCACGCCTGGAGCTGGTTCTCAGGGCAGATAGCACAGCTCTGGTGCTGGCCGGAGTCCCTCCCGTCGCTGCCGGCCTGGCAAAGTGGCTGCTGTTCTGACTCTTTGGGGTGGGTGACAAGAGCTGTGATTCTTAGAGGTTTGTTCTCGTTCCGTTCTTTTCCTTTTTTTCTTTCTTTTTTTTTTGTTCGAGACAGAGTCTCACACTGTCACCCAGGCTAGAGTGCCATGGTGTCAGCCTCGTTCACAGCAACCTCAAACTCCTGGGCGCAAGCGATCCTCCTGCCTCAGCCTCCCGAGTAGCTGGGATGACAGGCATGCGCCACCATGCCCGGCTAATTTTTTCTATATATTTTTAGTTGTCCAGCTAATTTCTTTCTATTTTTAGTAGAGACAGGGTCCTCTCTTACTCAGGCTGGTTTTGAATTCCTGAGCTCAAACGATCCTCCTGCCTTGGTCTCCCTGAGTGCTAGGATTACAGGCATGAGCCACTGTACCCGGCCAAAAATAATGTCTTGATTTGTAAATTCAAGATTTTTTTTGCTAAATAGTTTCTGCACTTTATCGAGGCATTTCCAGGGCTGTATTCCATGGATCGTGCATAGAAAGAATGAATTACCCCTTCACAGTGGTATTTGTGATGATGCTTTTTATTTCAATTTTGCAAACATGATTAATGAGAAAATTACCGATGACTTGAATTGATGTCTGATTAACTGACACATTTTCTGATTTTTCATTTGTGGTTATATAGGTGAAACAGGCATTGGCAAATCCACGTTGATGGACACTTTATTTAACACCAAATTTGAAAGTGACCCAGCGACTCACAATGAACCAGGCGTCCGGTTAAAAGCCAGAAGTTATGAGCTTCAGGAGAGCAATGTGCGCCTGAAGTTAACCATCGTTGATACTGTGGGATTTGGAGACCAGATAAATAAAGATGACAGGTACATCTTGGGGTTTTGTAGGGTATAAATGGATAAGGAAATAGCAGGATCCATCCCAGGTGTTCAAAGGCTCAGCATTTTTGGTGTGGGGTCTACTATTCTATGTCCTAAAAGATAGGGCATTCTTATCCTCTGAGAAATTTTCCTTGAGATCAGAATCTGATCATTTAAGGCCAGGAATTGGAGAATAGCCTGAGCAGCATAGTGAGACCCTAGCTCTACAAAAATAAAAACAATAAAAAAATTATCTGGGTGTGGTGGTGTGCGGCTGAAGTCCTAGCTTCTCAGGAGGCTGAGCCAGGAGGATAGCTTGAGCCCGGGAGTTTGAGGTTACAGTGAGCTGTGATCATGCCACTGCACTCTAGCCTGGGTGCGCAAGCCTCTGTGTCTAAAACCTGAATCATCAGTCAAACTGTCCCAGGTCCAAAGATGTTTCTAGAATGAGGCATCCAGAGAGATTTTTGAGCAGTGACAGCATTGTAGGCATAAACGTCCAGCCCCGTAGCACAACCAATGTGAAAATGTAAACGTCAGTCAGTAAGTTAGGGTATGTTTGCTTAGGACTCAGAAACTTCATTAGTAGCAGGATTTTTTTTCATCTCCTTTAAAACTGTATATATTATGTACATGCGTTTTTAGAAGAGGCTCTTGACTATTTTTATCTAGAAACGTGCACTGCCTGGAGGTATTCTGACTCTTCCCGGTGCAGATATGAGCACCATAGTAATGGCAGAGAAACATTTCATTCATTCTTTAGCTGAGCACTGAGCTCTCTGTTTTGGCTGTAGAGCACTTTAATGCTCTCGGGCAGACGCTGCCCTGGCCGCAGGAGCGACTGTCAGGCGTGGCGAGCCAGAGGCCAGTTTGCGTCTGGCGGCATGGGCGCTCCGCACGCTGCGTCAGGGCAGCGCCAGGCCGAGCCTGTCTCTGCAGCGGAGCGGTGGCTCTTAATGTGCCACCTCAGGGACTGCCTGAAGGCTGTTTGTCACCCTAAGTGCCGTGAGCGAAGAGAAAACCCTAGTGACAAGAAAAGGGACAGGAGAGTCGTGGGGCCGGGGAGAGCCAGGGCCTCCCGGCCACCGCGTGGTCACAGAGCACACGCGGAGCCAGGGCCGTGCCCGCCTCACACCGCGCGTCTCTCCCTGCGGCTGGCAGGCGTGGAGCTTGTGCGCCCCCTGACAGAGGCCTGCAGCCTCGCTCTCCAGCCTCCCTCCCACGCGCGCAGACCGCCGCCCGGCGGCTCTGCTGAGATTCCGGTGCTCTCCCCGCTCGACGGTGGCCTCGCCCCTGCACGGGCTTCGCCTCCGGCTGGGGGTTTCGCTCCCAGCACCGCGCGGGCACGGTGCACAGCCGCGCATTGGCGGCTGGAGTCCTCTTAAAGGAGTTACCTGTGCCGGGCGCGGGCTCGCCTGTGATCCTGGCACTCTGGGAGGCTGAGGCGGGAGGATGGGAGGATCGCTTGAGCCCAGGAGTGTGAGGCTGCTGTGAGCGAGGCTGACGCCACGGCACTCACTCTAGCCTGCTTCCATCAAAAAACTAGAAGTGGGATATGCATTTTTGCATCAGTATGTAACCATGTGGGAAGGAATGCCCGTTTCTCTAAACCCGTGATTACTTTTGCTGCTCTGGGGATTAGGCAAGCTTTCCTGCCACAGGCGCAAGACTCCAAGAACGGGCCAGCGTGCCCGCACTGTCGCCAGCCTCGCGCCCGGCTGGCTAGAAGCGGGCAGGAAGCCAGATCTGGTAAGGTTTCCTATCGCTGCGTTTAACAGCACGTCTAGCTCTTCAGTGGAGAAGGAAAGGGGTCTGGAGAAGGAGGGAAACCAAGTGTTCTTGTCCAGCTGGAAAGAGAGCAATGAATTTGGCTCAGGTCACGTTTGGGAGCTGAGAGGTGGGCGCCACATGGCGTATCAGCAACGGTAATGATCGGGCTTGAGAAGTGTGGATAATTGAAATCCATTCAGAGAGAATCCCCAAACTCATCAAATCTGATTATCAGGGTTACAAAATACTAGGGAGGCTGGCTGTTTGGCCTTTACATTTGGGGAAGGTAGTTGAGAGATAAAGAAAATTGTCTCTGGCTAACAGCAAGATAAGAGAAAAACATCCAGTGTTTGGTTACATATGAATGGAGTCGGTTCCTGAATGACGGTGTTGACCTTTTTTTGTTTTAATTTTATATTTTTGATATATAATATTTTAAAATTTTATGACATAAATTATACTTTGTTACATAAAGTATAATTTATCACACTTTAATTTTTAATTTATTTTTCCAAAAACTCAGCTGTGTGAACATTGGCCATTTTTTGCAAGAATGATCAGTGGGCAACTAGGATGGATAGAAAACATCATGTAGGCCGGGCACGGAGGCTCACGCCTGTAATCCTAGCACTCTGGGAGGCCAAGGCAGGAGGATTGCTTGAGCTCAGAAGTTCGATACCAGCCTGAGCAAGAGCGAGACCCCCGTCTCTATTATAAATAGAAATAAATTAGCCAAACAACTAAAAATATATAGAAAACATTAGCCGGGCATGGTGGCCCATGCCTGTAGTCCCAGCTACTCGGGAGGCTGAGGCAGGAGGATCGCTTGCGCCCAGGAGTGTGAGGCTGCTGTGAGTGAGGCTGATGCCATGGCACTCTAGCCCAGGCAACAGAGTGAGACTGTCTCAAAAAAAAAAAAAAAAGAAATCAAACTGGGGAGGCAGGAAAGAGCAATTGCCGTGGGGTGCTTTCTCTCCCTTGGGGCAAAGGGGGCCTAGGGAAGGGCCCTGAGCCCTGAGCACCTACCTGCCTCAGCAGCAGGAGGCTGAAGGATCAGCCTCGACTGCAAGGCCTGGGGGTGGCACGTTGGAATGCTTGGTCCACTCCCTGCGGAGCAGGGAATTGGGCGAGTAAAAATTTCTTCCTCTCTTTCTTTTTATTCGTATTTTTAAAAAGTTAGGCTTGCTTTTCTTATATTTATAGTACTTGTTTTTTATTATATTATTATGAAATAGTTAATCTTTTATATGCCAGTTCTTTACATATATTTAGGCTCATTATTTGTTTAATTGTCATCGTAGTTCTCTTTTGGAGGGACTGTTTTTGTTCCTGATTTACTCACCAGGAAATTTAGGCACAGAGAGGTTTAGTGACTGGCCCAAGGCCACACAGCTACTGGTAATAAGTTGTGCAGCTGTATCTTGGTCTCAGGCAGTCTGGTTTGAATCCGTGTATGTAATAACCACCGTCTTCTGTAACTGTCTCATAATAAAAATAATAACAATTATTGTTCTTATGAAACATAAGCCTATATTTTAAAATTGGAGAATTTAGAAGAGTTTCACCACTTGCTCATGCTTTTCCTTGGAATTTTGCCTGTCATGATTTGGGACTTTATTTGAGGCACATTCTACCTTTTTGTTTTAAACCTCTCAAGGTTTTGCTTAAATTAAACCAGCGGATTGTGATAAATCGCCAAAGCAAAATCTCATTAAAAAGCTCTTTGTAATTGCTCTCAGTTTTGGTCCTACATCTGGGGGGTTTTTTTGGTGGTTGGTTTTTCCTCTTAGGATGTCTGCTGTCATCCTTCTCATGAAAGATTAGTGGTTTCCTTTCAAGGATTTCAATTTAATTTACGAGTCTGGGATTTGGATGTTGAAAAGCTTTTTTCTTAAAAACTTAAGTCATTCCTCAGAAAGAGCGTAAGTCCAGGAAGGGTTAACTGTGTGCCCTCCCATCAGACCAGGCTCTTTGCTGGGGAAAGTGGCTTCTCCTGAGTCGTCCCCAGGAGACCAGGAAGAGTTGGTGGGTGGCGCGGCGACCTCACACACCGCTTCCTCCTGGGGAACATGCGGTTTGGGGACATACACTCCCCAGTGCCATTAGTGACTGTGTTTAGAGACACACGTGGTTCTCCGGAAAAGGTGTGAACGATTTGGCAAGGAAGAGAGGGTGATAGAGCTTGCCTCAAATCGGAAAGTCTTCAAGTTGGCAGGTATCGGAGAGTCGCGGTGGTGGGGCGCGGTTTCTAGGTGACGCCGGCGCTGCGGGAGCACGGAGAGTGCCCCCTGGGGGACGGGCGCGGAGCCCCGCGGGCCCTCGGCGGGCGTCTGCGCCCGCGCCAGGCTCTCTGCTGGGAGAGGCCCCCAGGAGCCTGTCACCCAGCCGGCCGCCGGCGGGAGCGCCACAGTCCCCAGCGGCGTCCGGGTGCCCGGGAGGTGGCCGCAGCCCGCGCCCTGTGGGTGGCGCGGCGCGGAGGAGCGCGGGAGGAGGACAGCTCGCAGCAGAGGCCGCAGGGACCGGGCCAGACGCGGACAGGGCTGGGCACGTGGGGCCACCGTCCGTGGCCGGGGCTGCCGGCGGCGGGAGGAGCAGGAGGCCAGGGCTGCCCGCAGGGTCGGGAACTCGGCTGCAGCCCCGGGAAGGGGCCGCCCGCGGCGCCCGGTGGAGGGCCGTCTACACCGGCCTCCAGGGCGCTGGGGCCAGAAAGGCGCCGACCTGACGCTGTCCCTGCGTTCAGCTACAGGCCCATCGTGGACTACATCGACGCGCAGTTCGAGGCCTACCTGCAGGAGGAGCTCAAGATCAGACGCTCCCTCTTCAACTACCACGACTCCAGGGTCCACGCCTGCCTGTACTTCATCGCGCCCACCGGGCACTCGCTCAAGTCCCTGGACCTGGTCACCATGAAGAAGCTGGACAGCAAGGTGCCTGCCCTGCCAGCCCCGCCCGCAGGCCCTGGCCTGCTCTCTGCATTTGGCGTCGCCGGTTTTCCATGTTGCAGAACCACAGGGTTTGGTGACACGAAGGAAAAAGTCCGAATCCTCCTGTCTGTGAGGGAAAACCAAAACAAAACTAGCGAACAAAACCATGTGGCTTGCTAGGCAGTATTTTTAGTTCTTAGATAGGAAATTGACACATAAATTCAAGGCTTATTTATTTTCTTAGACAATGTTCTCTAAATCTCTCTAAAAGGTTTCTAAATATTTGGCTTTCATTCAAAAACTTTAGAATGGAATAAAAGTCTTAATTTTTTTGTCTATGTGGATATATAAAAATAAATATATATATATATATTTTTTTCTGGGACAGAGTCTCGCTCTGTTGCCTGGGCTACCTTGCCGTGGCATCAGCCTCGCTCACAGCAACCTCACACTCCTGGGCTGAACCAATCCTCCCCGCCACCGTGGAGGGCTAATTTTTTCTATATATTTTTAGTTGGCCAATTAACTTCTTTTCTATTTTTAGTAGAGCCGGGTCTCACTCTTGCTCAGGCTGGTTTTGAACTCCTGACCTCGAGCGATCCTTCCCCCTCAGCCTCCCAGAGTGCTAGGATTACAGGCATGAGCCACCGCACCTGGCCGCTTCTTAGATTTTAAAACCAAACTGCACACGTGTGTTCAGAAGAAGTCAAGTCTTTATTTCAGTTTGATCCCTTAGTTTGCCACGTTTATAACCTTTTTCACAACACGTGAAGGAAGGGATTGAAATGCTTGATAAAATTTCATGCTCTACTTTATAATTAACTTGATTTTCATTTGAAATAAATACAAGATAATACACTCTGGAATAAAGATGAAGCAAATGGCAACAAGAACAATCAAAAAACTAAGCCATGGTTAGCATTTTCCCTTAGATGATAAAGCCCTTTGGAGGGTTTCATTGGGTGTCGTATTTTCTGGGTCCAAACAACATTGTTTAAAAGACACTTTCGGGCAACTTCTGGGGCCCCCTCTCTTGGGGCCCCAGAACCTCATCCAGGAAATAATTTTAAGAAATTAAAAAAAAAAATAAATAAAAGACACTTTCCCGGCCGGGCGCCATGGCTCACACCTGTAATCCTGGCACTCTGGGAGGCTGAGGCGGGAGGATCATTTGAGCTCAGGAGTTTGAGACCAGCCTGAGCGAGAGCGAGACCCCATCTCTACTAAAAATAGAAAAATTAGCCGGGCATGGTACATGTCTGTAGTCCCAGCTACTCGGGAGGCTGAGGCAGGAGGATCACTTGAGCCCAGGAGTCTGAGGTTGCTGTGAGCTAGGCTGACGCCACGGCACTCACTCTAGCCTGGGCAACAGAGTGAGACTCTGTCTCAAAACAAACAAACAAACAAAAAACAACAACTATAATACAAATCAGGTGAAGCTTTCAAAGAACCGGCATTGCTGCAGAGTTGGAGAGCTGGGTAGCATCTGAAAATGGTGTTGTTAAAGGCTTATTTATACAAGTAAAGAAGGGTTCAAGCAGGTACGTTATCATTTCAGAGACCTTCAGTCTCCTGCCAATGAGGAAAAGGACATTTAAAACTAAATGGTGTGGTTTCTTTGTCTACTCTGATCAGTTTGACCAAGAAAATATGAACCTCTGCTGTTTTGTCTATCTGGACATTAATGGAGGACTAAATGTGTACAAGAGATAGCCAGTAAGAACGAGAGAGAAGTTTCTTGATCCTTGGTCCTGATCCACACATCTCCCCCACCGTCAAAGATGTTTTTCTTAGTCTGCAATTTGCTGTTGGAAGCCCAAGTGTGATGAGCTTGGGGTGAGGAATGAGCTGAAAAATAGGTCTGTCTTTCAGTATTGTCATCTCATTCTTGTTTATCAGGGGTTCTGATTTGGCCCTTTGGACACAAGGAGAAGCAAAGGAATGCAGGCATGACCTGAAAACCTCTGCTTCCCGGCCAGGACAGCTTTCTCCCTGAGTCTTTAGGGTCCATTCTCTTCAGTGCTAGATATCAGTAGCAGCTTATTGAAACCTCTGTTCCTACTAGGGAGTGGAAGAAAGTTAATCATAAAACATGGATTTTTCAAATGTGTCCTGTGGGGGCCTAGGGACAGTTGGGAAAAGAATATCCCTCGTGGGGTTTTGGAGCTGGCACCCTAGCAGCTCTTAGCTGGCTCTGAGTTCTTCCTGGTTCTTTGTAACTGTCTGAAATTGACCCTTGCTTTTGGCCCTGGCTCTCATTCTGGCACCAATGAATAATTTGATCGAGAAGCCAATTTTCAGAATTAGTTTGTGTGATTTTGAACAATTTGAGGTAGGTGAAACCATTTTTGTTTGGGTTAATAGTTAGGTTCTCCCCTCCCAGGAATTTTCAAGTATTGAAAGAAAGAAAGGATATTGCCTTGTGTAGAGCTGAATGTCCAGCTGTCTGTTGGAGTTTGTAAAACTCAGGAGCCTAAAAGTGGCTGGGAGGGGCCTAGAAGGAATGGTTGGTTACTCAAAGAACAGGCTCCTTTGTTATCACTATTTGGTATAGAATAGTAACACTTCCTCTTACTCTGCAGAGAATGAGGCAGCTCAGGAGAGGAAATGACAAGTAGGCTTTCAGGGCAGGTTGGGAGGAAGTAGAAGTGTTCCAGGATAGAACTAAAAGGTTATCCCACAGTCTTGTTAATTTTGCATCCAAGCAGAAAGTCTCATTTCCGTAGTGTCTCTGTTTCTTGCAGTGAGGCTCTACAATGTTTATTTGTTTGCTCTGTGTTATTTGCTCGTGTGATCATGTTTTCTTACGTTGGAATGGTGTAAAAACAGACATGTCTGTTTTGCAGGTGAACATCATTCCAATAATCGCGAAAGCTGACACCATCGCCAAGAACGAGCTGCACAAATTCAAGAGCAAGATCATGAGTGAGCTCGTCAGCAACGGGGTGCAGATCTACCAGTTCCCCACTGACGAAGAGACCGTGGCGGAGATCAACGCAACAATGAGCGTACGTCCTCGGGTGGGTGGGAGCCAGCAGTCTTCCTAGAAGCAATTCCCAGGGGTGGCATGGTACAATGGCCAGAGCACTGGACTGGGAGCCTCCTGTCCTGTGGTCCAGCTCTGCCACTACGAGTCATGTGACCAGTCTGCTCCTCAGTTTCTCCATCTGTGAATGGGAGAGTTAGACTAGATGATCTCAATTTTCCCTTCCTACTCTTAACAGTTCTTTTTTATTTTTTGAGACAGAGTCTCACTCTGTTGCCCGGGCTAGAGTGCCGTGGCGTCAGCCTAGCTCACAGCAACCTCAGACTCCTGGGCTCAAGCGATCCTCCTGCCTCAGCCTCCCGAGGAGCTGGGACTACAGGCATGCACCAACGTGCCCAGTTGTTTGGCTAATTTCTTTCTATTTTTAGTAGAGATGGGGTCTCACTCTTGCTCAGGTTGGTCTTGAACTCCTGAGCTCAAACAATCCTCCTGCCTCGGTCTCCCAGAGTGCTAGGGTCACAGGTGTGAGCCACCGCGCCCGGCCGTGCAGTTCTGATTTCCATGGCAAATCCTGTGGGGAAGATGCCAGCCCAGCACCATGTGACACAAAGCAGCTCCAAGGAAAACAGATTTCTGCTCCTTTCTGCCAGCGCTGGCAGAAACCTGTCTGCCCGTCTCAGTGCTGCTCGGGTGACTGGCTCCTGCCCTGCCCTCCCGTCTTCCCCTCCTCCCTGAATCCAGAGAGGAGCTGTGGAGGGACAAATGATAGCGCTGTGGTGGCGGGGCTCCGTCCTGCGGCGGCCGCCCGTCCCGTGCTGCTCCTTTGCGGGCCGTGGCGCGTGTGAGCCGGGTGGCAGCGCTGGCCTTGGCTTTGGGAACGCGGCTCCCATAAGACAGCGTTCTTGCCGGGCGCGGTGGCTCACGCCTGTAATCCTAGCTCTCTGGGAGGCCGAGGTGGGCGGATCATTTGAGCTCAGGAGTTCGAGACCAGCCTGAGCAAGAGCGAGACCCCATCTCTACTATAAATAGAAAGAAATTAATTGGCCAACTAATATATATAGAAAAAAATTAGCCGGGCATGGTGGTGCATGCCTGTAGTCCCAGCTACTTGGGAGGCTGAGGCAGCAGGATTGCTTGAGCCCAGGAGTTTGAGGTTGCTGTGAGCTAGGCTGACGCCACGGCTCTCACTCTAGCCTGGGCAATAAATTGAGACTCTGTCTCAAAAAAAAAGAAAAAAAGACAGCATTCTTTGCACGTGCTCGGTGCCCAGTGGGGTGGCTGCGATTCCAGGTAGCTAAAGGTTTGGAATCTGCAAGACGCTGGAGAGCAGACTCTCCCTGGGAAATAGGAAGGAGGGCTGTGACAGGCAGCTGCCACAAGGGAGACTGCCCGGACTGTGCAAAAGAACCAAAGCTACGGCCGGGCGCGGGGCTCGTGCCTGTGACCCTCGCACTCTGGGAAGCTGAGGCGGGAGGACTGTTTGAGCCCCGGCGTTTCAGCCCAGCCTGAGCAACATGTAGCAAGACCCCGTCTCCACAAAAAAATGGAAAAGTTAGCCAGGCGTGGTGTCGCACACTTGCAGTCCCAGCCACCTGGGAGGCTGAGGCAGGAGGATCGCTTGAGCCCAGAGTTTGAAGTTTCTGTGAGCTAAGGTGATGTCAACATTACTAAGTGAAAGTTTAACTCTTGGAGCCGTGGCAACGGAAGAAACAGCTGAGTTGGTGGGAAATAGTTCCTGTCTCAAGTGGTTGGAGGACGAGAGGCTCAGTCCCAGGGCCCCGAGAAGGGCACAGGGCGAGGCCCGAAAGCAGGGCTGAGCTGGGCGACATGGCAGCGCTCTTTGGCCCCTACAGTTCTCTGGTTAGGAGTAGTCAGAGCTATGTAATAATGGTAGCACTGAACACTTAAGAAAGTAGATTCACATGCCCAAAGTTTTCCTATCAAGTTTTTCAATATGGAATAAGTGCCAAAAAGATGCTTTTTCTTTAATATTTGGTTCTACCTTGACAAAACTGGTCTTCATTTTTAGAAGATTTGGCTTGAGTTTGATGCAAAGCGAATGCAGTTTTACCAAAATAATAGTTATATGTAATGAAAAAGATTTCACATTGCTTTTATTTATTTATTTATTTATTTTTGAGGCAGAGTCTTGCTCTGTTGCAGTCGGTAGAGTGCCACGGCGTCAGCCTCGCTCACAGCAACCTCACACTCCTGGGCTCAAGCGATCCTCCTGCCTCAGCCTCCCGAGTAGCTGGGACTACAGGCATGCGCTGCTACACCACTAATTTTTCTATTTTCTGTAGACAAGGGCTCTCACTCTTGCTAAGGCTGGTCTCGAACTCCTGACTTCTAACAGGCCTCCCACCTCAACCTCCCAGAGCACTGAGATGACAGATGTGACCCACCGTCCCCGGCACTACCTGCATTTTAAATTTCAATGTAAATTAATTAAAAGTTAAAAATTCCGTTTCTTGGCCCTACAAGCCCTGTTTCGAGTGCTCCGTGGCCGCACGTAGTCGGGGCTGCCGCGCCCGACGCTCGCTGCGTGGTCGCGGAGGCTCCCGCGTGCCCTCGAGTCACGCTCGTCTCAGACACTGCGCCCCGCGGCTCCCTCCTGCCCTCCCCGTGTCCTCCCTGGCGGCCGGCCGAGGCCTGCAGGAGAGGGCAGGAGAGGGCGCAGGCCGGGGAGCCCGTCTTCGCGGGAGCCGCGCAAGGTCACGGCCGCGTGTCCCTCTTGCCGGCAGGTGCACCTCCCGTTCGCGGTGGTCGGCAGCACGGAGGAGGTGAAGGTCGGCAACAAGATGGCCAAGGCCAGGCAGTACCCGTGGGGCGTGGTGCAGGGTACGTGCGCCCGACGCGGGCGTCCCCTCCGCAGTCGCGCTTGGGGTCTGCGCCGGGCGCGGTGGGCGGGCGCGGCTGCCGCTCCTGGCGCGGGGCGCCCCCCGGGTGGGCGGGCGAGGGGCGCGCGAGGGGCGGGCGAGGGGCGCGCGGGCTCCGGGAGGAGCGGCCGGTGTCCTGGGCAGAGCGCGAGCCGGCGTGGCGGGCGGCGTCTCCGGCCGAGAGGCGCCTGTCGCCCGTGCTCTAGGGAGGCGGCCTCCAGTGAGCGTCGTGCCAGGAAGCCGAGGGCTGCGGCTCGCCTCCGTCGGGGACGCTCAGGCCACTCGGAGACGCCCCGGTGGCTCCGGAGCTCGCGGGCCCGGGCGTGGCGGCGCGGAAGGCCCGCGCGCCCGCCGACGCCGCTGTCTTGCAGTGGAGAACGAGAGCCACTGCGACTTCGTGAAGCTGCGCGAGATGCTGGTGCGCGTGAACATGGAGGACCTGCGGGAGCAGACGCACGCGCGCCACTACGAGCTGTACCGGCGCTGCAAGCTCGAGGAGATGGGCTTCCAGGACAGCGACCCCGACAGCAAGCCCTTCAGGTCCGTGCGCCCGCGGCGAGCTGGTGCCCGCGTCGCGGACATGCCCGTGGGCCCCGCCGGCGCCCACGCCGTAGTCCTGGCACGCTGGGAGGCCGAGGCGGGAGGCCCGCTTGAGCTCAGGAGTTCGAGACCAGCCTGAGCAAGAGCGAGACCCCGTCTCTACTAAAAATAGAAAGAAATTAATTGGCCAACTAAAAATACATAGAAAAAATTAGCCGGGCACGGTGGCGCATGCCTGTAGTCCCAGCTACTCGGGAGGCTGAGGCAGGAGGCTCGCCTGAGCCCAGGAGGTTGAGGTTGCTGTGGGCGAGGCTGGCGCCGCGGCACTCCAGCCGGGGAAACAGAGTGAGACTCTGTCTCGGGAAACGTAAAAATGGGGAAGACAAAGAAAGGCAGACGCCGCAGCTCACGCGCGCCAGCCCGGGTCTGCGCGGAGGCGGCGGGGCGTGTCTCGCGGGCGGCGGGCGGCGCCGACTCGGGCGCCCAGCTGCGCGGCGCCGGGAGGAGGATGGGCTCAGAGCCACGCCTGCTCGCTGCGCGGGGGGTGGCGGGGGCGGCGCGGGCGCTGAGCCGTTCGTAGGTCGCGGGCGTCACTCAGACCCCGACCGGTGCCCGCGGCTGGCGGAGGTGTGCCTTTCCGGGTCGCGCCGTGCGACTGCCCTGCCGCCCAGGCCGCGGCCCCTTCTGAAGTCCCCAGTGGCTCTCCCGCGGCGGGGCGGCGGGGCGGCGGGGCGGCGGGGCGGCGGGGCGCGGGGCGGCGGGGCGGCGGGGCGGCGGGGCGCGGGGCGGCGGGGCGGCGGGGCGCGGGGCGCTCTGGCCGTGGGCGGGCAGGAGCCGCGCGGGCGCCCGCCGTGCGCTTCCGTGACCGCCTTGGCTTGCGGGTTTTGAACAGTCTTCAGGAGACGTACGAAGCAAAGAGGAACGAATTCCTGGGAGAACTGCAGAAGAAAGAAGAGGAAATGCGACAGATGTTCGTCACGAGAGTGAAGGAGAAGGAAGCCGAACTAAAAGAGGCAGAGAAAGAAGTGAGTCGCCCGTTCTCTTTCCGGGGAGAGAAACTTGACGAGGCACTTTATTAACGCTCCCCACGCGTGGGGCATGGTGATGGCTCACGTGCTCTCTGCAGACGTTTCATAACAAGTGACATACCCACCTGGCAGGAAAGATGAATCAGATATTCTTATCCCCATTCTACAGCCGAGAAACAGAGGCGTGAAGGTCTAGCTGTCTCTGCATCACCTACCTGGTCAGCAGCAAAACCGGGACTAAACTAGATCTCAGGTCTCCGGCCCTGATCACGTGGTCTTTCTAGCTGTTTCCTCCATTCACCAGTCTTGCAATGCGAGCCTTGGAATTCCGGGCCCGTCCTGACCACTGTCTTAGTCTGCCAGAGAACCCGGGAGCTGAGCAGCCGAGGGGCCTTCGGCACTCGCTGGTGGACGTGGTCCGACCCAGAGCCCGTCCTCCACGGCCATGCCTGGTGTCGCCTTTGCTGGGCTCACGCTCCCTGCTCCCGTGCCCTCTGACGCCGCCTGTCCCTGTGCTCAGGCCAGATCACCTGCTTCCTGTGCGTCTGTGTGCGTTTCCACCGCACCACGCACCACTCGGCCCCTTGTATTCGAGAGACCCTGTGTGTGCGCGCGAAACATCTGCTTCTGTGGGTAGCAAGGAGTATCCCAAGTGCTTGACCTGTAGCTCAACACATTTCTAAATGAAAGTATCTGAATGATTTCCTCATTATCTTGTTTTAATTTATCGTCATAAAAATTACTGTAATGTAGAGTTTATTCGAATAGCCAAGTACCCAAGGTGGTTTTGCTGCAGAGAAAGGAAAGTTGAGGCTTATTTGCTGTTGGCCGTAAGGATCATGTGGATGTTGAGTAAAAATATAAAACTCTTGGCCGGGCGCGGTGGCTCACGCCTGTAATCCTAGCTCTCTGGGAGGCTGAGGCGGGAGGATTGCTTGAGCTCAGGAGTTCGAAACCAGCCTAAGCAAGAGCAAGACCTGGTCTCTACTAAAAATAGAAAGAAATTAGCCAGTCAACTAAAAATAGAAAAAAATCAGCCGGGCATGATGGTGTGTGCCTATAGTCCCAGCTACTCAGGAGGCTGAAGCAGGAGGATCACCCGAGCCCAGGAGTTGGAGGTTGCTGTGAGCATTAATGACACCACTCTAGCCCAGGCGAGATGAGACTCTGTCCTCCCCCCACCCCCCAAAAAAAATCTAGAAATCTAGAATTCTCTAGTGAGAATTTTTGCCTCTCTCTTCCCTCCTTTCTTTCCAATTTTTGTTTCCGTTGTTTATGTTTCTGTTACTTAAATTATAGCGCGCGCGTGTATCTATGGCCATTGTGTGTATCTCTAAGTAAATGTATCTTATACATTTTACAAAAGGACTCAGAGGTGAAGAACCACTTTTACCTATAGAGTGAACTTTTGTTGTTGTTGAGATCATAGATAATTTTTATCTTCTTCATTCTGCTTTTTAAAGTCAATGTTTATCTTACTCTCGGGAAAAGCGTCCAAGGAACTTTTTGTCCCCAGGAGTCTAGGGCTCTGAGGGCTGCTCTCCAGCAGCTTAGCTGAGCCCCTCCAGGAAGTTGCTGAATGGTTCTTCACACCCGTGATTAAAGCTGACGTGGCCCCTTGACGCGTATTTTGTGTTTTAGACAGATCCAAAGGTGCTCGCACAGGTAAGATCCTCCTGCCTCTTCACCAAGCCTGCCCTCCTCATTTTCTCTCCAGCTGCACGAGAAGTTCGACCTCCTAAAGCGGACACACCAAGAAGAGAAGAAGAAAGTAGAAGATAAGAAGAAGGAGCTTGAGGAGGAGGTGAACAACTTCCAGAAGAAGAAAGCAGCAGCCCAGCTACTACAGGCCCAGGCCCAGCAGTCTGGCGCCCAGCAAACCAAGAAAGACAAGGATAAGAAAAAGTAAGCAGGTGTCCCCGCTCTTATCGGGGACCTCTAACAATTCATTCCTCTTGCATGTCTCTCCTTTTCCCATTTACGGACTGGAAACTGGTCTTTTACCAGACAGATAAAAACAAGTATTTTCTCTACAGTGCAGGGAAGATGACGAAGGTTCTTAAAGCATTTTTAAAGGGTACGCAAAGATTAACTTACAGAACTTGCCCACGCTGACCGAGCAGTCGGGCCTGGCCATAGCCCGTTGTCTCCGGTAGCACCTTCTGCACCGACGCTGGGAGTCTCGAGGAAGACAGGTTTCTCTCTCTTCGGTGCCCTCTGGAGACAGTTCTCGTGACTCTTGATAACAGGCACCCTAAAATTATGATTGTTACAGTTACAACACAGGAGTTCTGTGTTGTAAGGCTTGGTGAGCCTGTCACTGAGAGGCCTGTTCCCAAGACAGAGTGTCCACAAGGGCTGCACGTGGCCACTAGCTTTCCTTCAAATTCAGTAAGACGATGACCAACATGCTCACCCTGTTGAGATACCCCGCCAACCCTCAAGCCACAACTAAACCCACTCACAAAACACTTCTGAATAGGGCCTTGGTTTAACGTGCCCAAGGGGCAGATTCTGTTCTCAGTCGGCCAACTTCCTAGCAGCTGCCTGAATCCCGTGGGGGTTGGGCCTTCCTGGAGATTCTCCTATGAGTGGAAGCTGTCCGTTGAGTCACACGAGGACTAGAGAGCGCAGTTTTATGACAATAGCTGTTGGGAGACTGTGAGCACGGCGGTAAGGATCCCTTTGCGGTGGCCCTGTGGTGGAGCCCAGAGCAATTTAGAACTTGTTCAGGATTCTCGCTCTTCCTCCTTAGAGGCCGAGGTTCGAGGGGAAAAGCTGACAAGTAGATACCAAAAGTGTTGGTACTCGAGCAGGCAGAGAAAGACATTCTTTAAAAATACAGTGTATAGGATTGAGTTTCTTTTTTTTTTTTTTTTTTTTTGAGACAGAGTCTCACTCTGTTGCCCAGGCTAGAGTGAGTGCCGTGGCGTCAGCCTAGCTCACAGCAACCTCAAACTCCTGGGCTCAAGCGATCCTCCTGCCTCAGCCTCCCGAGTAGCTGGGACTATAGGCATGTGCCACCATGCCCGGCTAATTTTTTCTATATATATTAGTTGTCCA
>VSMD01090713.1:0-53744 GCA_008750895.1 Mirza zaza | reverse complement strand
CCAGGTAATCCGTATGCACATTTAGGTTTCAGGAGCTGTGCAGTAGAACTCATGTCTGAATACACAAGCTGGACCCAGTGGAGAAGAAACCAACGGCTGTTTCTAACAGCAGATCATGAGGATAGGTACAGGGCAAAGACTGAAGCTGAGGGTTGGGTGTGTCCGAGCAGTGAGTTAAAGGGAACAAGATCTCTAAATGAAGCTTCAGTGGCATTTATTTTTACTTCATTGTGAAAATAAGCAACTTGAATGAAGACACAGACGTTACTGAATCTAGTGACTAGTCTAAGATAGCACAGGTGTTTGGCATTACATAGAGAATGGGGAGCAAATCTATTTTCTGACTTGATTATAATGAAACACATTTTTTTCCCCTTGAGAGTTTTAATTCAGTATTTAATGGTGCTTCATGAATTTTCTCAAGGCTTTTCAGTACCTTTGGGGGAGCGAGTGAGTCAGATAGGTTTAGATCTATGCAATAGGTCAATTTTAGCCACAAAGAAGACAGAAAGAAGGAAACAGCTTGAAGAAAGGGAGGAAGAAGTTTGCCTGAGTGGAGGCTGTATGGAATGAGGGTAGTTGGAATAGTGTCAGATTCTTACATATATTTATACAGAGGGATTTGCTTTCCCCTTGGTGAGGAAGAACATAAATCGTTTTACAGATGTTATTTGGGAAAGGAGAAAAGAACTTAAATTGTGCTCAAGTAGACCTTTGGTGTGGACTAGGCACTCATATCCTGAAAAAAAAAAAATTCAAGAAGAAATAGATTTATGCCTATTTGCTTAGATCTGGGGAGTTATGGTGATTTACTAATGTACTATATTGCCATGACATCTTTATGAAGTCACTTTAAGCTTTCCTATATTTTTAATTAGAAGTCATTTAGCCAGTCCCTCGTCTCCTTGGCAGCAATGGACTTAAATGGCCATGGAATGAAAAATGAGTGATGAGTGTTGCCTTCCCCTTCAGACATCCCAGATTGACTGAGGAGAAATAATCACTCTCTGCATATCAAAGATGTTCCTGAAGCAGAGGTTGGAGGAATGGAGCCTCACACTGCCTCCCCCAGGGTTGCTTTTGCTCTAACAGTCTGCCCAGTGACACAGTTCCCAGGGTGGTGCTTTGTATGTAGTAAAGCACATCTTTACTGTTTAGCCCTTGCCACGCCTGTAGCCCGTGAACCCTCATAACTTGAAGATGGAGAGTCACACACTAGGAGGGCATTTTGTTGGAGGCTTTTCACCCAAATCCACTGCTCTCTTAATCTGTGTGGGCTTTGGATGGAGGGAGGAGGCAGGAGAGAAGAGGGGACCTTTGATGGGTATAACCATGTTGAACAGCCCCTCTCTCTTGCTGTGCACACAGTGGTGGGGCGTTGGAGAGAGGAGATCAGGAGAAAATTAAGTTGTTGGGGAAGGTCTGACTACAGAAAAGGTATTTGTTGCAGGAGGAGGGAAACTTTCCTGATGCACATGATAAAAAGCTTCTGCTCCATGTCAAGAGTTCCTACAGAGAGCCACGCTACTGCTCATGTACCCGTGGTTTGTACTTGGCTGCTTGTCTCCTGTAGAATACTGGGGTTTTGGTAAAAAGATTATTTTGCTTGTTTTCTAATTTTATTTATTTTTTGAATAGTTACATGTCTTCGCATTTTCAAAATCTCGTTTGAAAACTCAGACATTGTGGCAGACTGGGAGGCGGTGAAGCTGCGGCGACGTGAGCCCTGCTGTCCCGGGTCGGTGCAGGGCTCCACTGCAGGGGCGCCAGCTAGTTAGGAACCCAGAACCTCAGATTCTGCTCCGGACGTGCTGAGTCAGAATCTGCGTCTTGACAAAATCCAGGTGATTCATGTACACGTAAAAATTGAGAACTGTTGTAGATGCATGAGTATAAAAATTGTGACGCTAAGTCCCCGTTCTCAGTACTAACACGGGAAGGCAGCCCAAATTCAGCTGCATCTTAGAGTTGCTTAATTTGCAAATCCATGCAACCTACAGCCACTTGGGTCAAGTTAACAGAGCCAGAAGGTACATCATTCACCTCGAAGATCAACATAATAGGTTTCACTAGCTTTGTTGCATGTAGCGAATCTGAGGAAGTGAGTAAATTGCAGCAACCCCAGACAAACTGGTCACATACGGTGACCTACTAGGGGGGATAAAAACTCTCATGGTTTGATGGTTCTTTCTCCCCTGGGGGAGTGTGTGTGTGCGCACATGAACGCTCTCAAGTGTTGGGAAAGGGAAGATACTGTCCTACTTTTCTCCTAGGATTTAAAGGTCGGTGATACTTTAAGATTGAGTTTCTGTTTGGAGGCTCTAGAACTCACTCTGATGAGAGTCCTAAATATCTAATCCATTTTTACAAGGGGGAAAAGGAGCATTGCAGACTTGCTACCTAGAAGTTAGGGTACTGTGGCCTTACCTCTGTCTCAAACAAACCTGTGTGTTGTGGTACCTATTAATAGAAAGATTTAGTTTAGATTGATTCATTTAATGTTGAATGCTCTTTTTGTTAATTGGGATAATCCTTTAATAAATGTCAGTAACTTGAAAAGCCAGTTATAGTTGATTTCCACTTCTCAGATGCAATCCAGTACCATGAATATAATATCAGTTACTGCAAGTCTTAGGCATCCAAATCTGAGTAAATACATATATATATTCTTCTTCCTCCCTTCTTCATTGCATATGCAATTTTGTGGGTCCCTATGGCCCAGCCTTTCCATGTGTACCTTCTCTCCTGTTTTAGCTGCAAGGACTAACGGTGCAGGAGCTCGGTTATGAAGCAGTGTCAGGCACATAAGCTTGTGAATTAGCACAAGGAATATAGGTAAAATCATTTCATTGGTCAATGAGCAAGGTTCAAGATATGTGGAAAGCAAGGAAGATTTTATAGGCTCTGCTGCCCTTGAATAAAGGCGGTATAGGATCCTCATAAGGTTCACATCCCTGTGGTGTGAGAGTAGCCCCTTCCATCCAGGGTTCCTTTTGACCCTGTGACCCCACCCTCACTGGATGATTATGTAACCAAAACAAGCAGGAAGTTTGCTGATCCTACCAGCAAAATATCATTGCATCTGCCGTGGAGTGAGCCTTCTGTGTGATGTGCTTGTCAGGGCATCTGAGAACTGAGAGTGGCTAAGAGAGTAGATGGCTGTTTTTCTGGCTACTTGCTATTAGATATTTGTAGGATCAATAGACTTAAGTTTGAGACCTGCTTTCCTTGTAATACCACTTGGAAACAAGGTAGTAAGGGGCAAGATTGGTAGGACCAACTGGAATCCAAGGGTCTTCATCATCAGATGCTATTGTCCCTTGAACAAATACTTTTTACATCAGTATTGAACATTTAGGTTTAAATACCCAACCGAAATTGGAGAGGATGTACTAGTCTATCTTGGTGGATGTTCTGTGTACATTTTAAATGAATGTGGATTTTGAAGTTTGTGAAGCTGTCTACACTGAGCAGTTAGGTCAAGTTGGTAGGTTGCTAGTCAAATCTATATCTTGATTTTCTGTCTGATCTGTCAGTTTCTGAGATGAGTGTTGACATCTCCAACAATAACTTGTGTTTGCCTACTTCTTTCATTTTTAATCAGCTTTTGTTTTCTGTATTTGGAAACTCTATAATTAGTTGACGTACATGTAGGGCTGTTACTTTGTCTTGGTGAATTGGCCCTTTTATCATTATGCAATGTCCCTTTTTGTTACTTGTTCTGAAGTCTACTTTGATACTAATATAGCTACTCCAGTTTGTTATAATTAATGTTTATTTACACGGAGTATCCAGTTCTCCTCTTGTAAAAGCCTTACAAACCTCTAGATTCTCTGTGACAAGTGAATATCTCTAATGGTAGAAGATGGGGAGTGTTTGGGTGGAATTTCAATCCCAGATACTTTACTGTCACTAAATTGCATGTCACTTAGTGAGTAATAGATGGCTTAGCAGGACTATTGTTGGAACTGTCTCCGAATCCTTTTCTCAGGTGTATTTTGTAAATGAGTGTGAATCTCTTCTTTTCTAAGTATGACTCCAAATATTAAAGTCCTTATGAAAAAATACCTTTAAAATGCATCTCTTTAAAATAAATTCATTTTGGGTATTTTTAAAATGAATTTTATTATAAAAGATATAGCCATGATATAGAAAGTATTTTTTACACAAACATACAAAACCTAATATTGATCCTCTTTGCTAAGACTATTGAATGGCTTTTGATATTCTTTTATATGTTCAATAATGTATGTGTCCAGCCTAATGAAATATTGTGCCTCAATTTGTTCAGGGATAGTGATATAATAAAATGTAGGCTTAAGCATGAAAACCTTGTCAATACAATTTATTATGGTTTCTTTTGTAGGTTACAATGCTGCAAAAAATCATGACATTTTAAAGCTGTACCCATAAAGCATCTGGCACATAACTTTCCTCCTTTCTATGCTAAGAAAGTTATTAAAGAAAAAAATATTAACACTAATTATGAAAAAATGTTTTATTTTTAGAGCAATTGATATTCCCTTGTTAATTAAAACATTATTGCTTTCATTTTTATGAGAGCAACCTTTTCATTTTGATTTACATGCTGAAGTAAAACAAATATAATTATTGCCTTTTTCTTCCAAGTCCTTAAAGAGATTACTCTCATTCTCCACTTGCAAATCTAGACTTATAAATAAACAGCTGTTGATTGATTTATTCTTCTCTAAGGAATTTTGATCCTCAGTACTAGAAATTTTCTGATCTTATTAGTAGAAGGCAACGCAAGGAGATTAAAAACCACAAAATGCAAAAATGGGTTGTAACGAATGTGTTTGAAATGAGATTCTTGAAGTGGCTAGGCTGCTGGAAGGAAGAAGATGGTGTATCTTTGATGTCTTTATTGCAAGGAAAGAACCACTAAGAAACAAAACCAAACAAAAAATCAATTGCTTTATGGGTTTGTCAGGAGTGTAACTCTCTGTTAGGGGAAGCTACAGTGGGAAAGTTCAGCTATCAGGTCATGGAATGGCAAAGAAACTACTGGGGCTTAGACGCTGGCAGTGGACTAGAGATCCATAATGCTAATGAGGTCTTGAAGGTCAAGTCTTTCAGAAGGCAAAGGAGGATCGCAGGCTCAAAGAACAGGGAAGAATCAAGAGTTGCCCTGGAAGAGGTCATCCCAGGCATTCCAAGACAGAATAAAACAATGCAGAATGTTATAGCTAGAAGGGAAAAGCAGGATGTCAGCACAAAAGATAAACACATTGTTCATGGCTTTAGAGGAGAGACTCTTGCATAAGAAGAATATTGTACTTTGGATCACAGTATTGAGGGGGAAAAAATTGAAAATTCTAAACAATTAGACAACCACAGAAGAGATTCTACATGAAATCTAAATATCACTCACAAGACATTGGGCATGAAGTGCTTAAGCATTACGGTTCTGAGCTACTATTGCCAGAAGAATGATCTTGGTGTTATACATGATGTGCCATAGTACTGAACAAAGAGGATTCCTTTTTCAGTTCCAATTAACAGCAGAAAGTGACAAAGAGTTGTAAAATCTCTCATGCACCAAAGATATTCATTTCCAGCGATATCCATTTCTATGGAAAGGATGCAGACAGCCAGCATTCATTTTTGACAAGACAGAAAATGGTAGTAATCTATTTCCGATGGCAGACACAATGTTAAAGAATATATTGGAGGAAATATTTCCACGGAAGCCAATGGATCAAACACAAAGATTGTATTTTGAGCGGTATAATAGGGCCAAGATCATAGCTCTTAAACTGCCCTAGTGTATAGCTTCAATTTGCCTGTATAATATGCATCCCTCCCCCATCCTGCCCCTAGAAGATTTTGTCCCCTACAACAAAATAGCCTGGTCAGTAATATGACTGCACCCACTGGTCTCAGTAATTAGCTTGAGGGGTGGGCTTGTGGGCCAGCCAGGGCCAGTCAGGGCTTCTCTGGATTACTAAACTGGGTTACCACACCCAACTTTTCTTTCATTGGAGAAAGTCAGTCTGCAGTTTAAAACTAAGCAGAGATGGATACACAGAGTTCCTGACAGTACTGAACCCCGGCTTCCAATGCTCTATCTTTTGCAAGCATTCTTTCAATTTTATGAGCTTCCTCCAGTCTTTTTAGTTCTGTGAACCAACCAATTCCTTTTCTGTTGCCTTAATCGGTTTAAGGTGTATTTCTATCCTGTGCTGTGTCGAAGGGGTCCTGAATAATATAGAAATAAAGCAAGGATGGAAAAAAAGAGAATACAGAATCGACCAGCACCATGTGGGGCTGAATGGCTAGGTATTGTTAGTTACCAGCTTCTTAGAATGAAGTAACTGTAGATTGAGATCATAAACCACTGTAAATCCAGTATATTTATTGTGGAAGATAGCATATGGGACACTGTATATAATGGTTATTATGGAGAATGTGTTCAGAATTCTTAACAAGTCATTTTGCCTGCAATTAAAACACCAGCCAAGCATTGTAGTAAAAGGTGAATACTGCTTGAATCTTGTTATTAATATTAAGGTTCTAGTAATTATAATGATCAGAATAAGATTACCATAAAGAATTATTCCTGACTGGATATAGGACACATCACCTGGGTGGGATTGATCCTGCGCTCAAGCAAAGTTAATCCAACCCATTGGCATAATTTGAAGGGTAGATTTTATGATAGCTATCTAGTAATATTGTTTCTTTGTGTAATTGTGTGTGTGTGTGTATCTAGCCGTATGTGTGTGTATATATATATGTATATATATATATATATGAACAAATATTTGAGTCCCTAACTGAAATTAGAAAAAAAGTTTATGGGCTATCTATTGTATTATTACCTCCCTCCCAAAGTGAATCTCTCCTTTAGAAGTTTCCTATTGGGTGGTTATCCAGCAACTGCTTGAAAACTGGCATTGGCTAGGATCCTCCCATCTCATAAAATGTCCTACCTGCTTTTGGAGAATCTTAATTGTATTCTTATATTGAGTACAGGATTATTAGCACATTAACATTTGCTATCTATTGTGTTAGCTAGCTCCTAGCAGATAGATAGTTAACACTCTGAAAGACTGGGAAACAAACAGGTTACATTCTCAATGAGGAAGTAACATTTTTAGAAGGTTAGAATTTGAGATACTTCCTGGGAGACCATCGTAAAGAATTACAGTGTTGTTCTCTGAGCGAGCCAAGGGGAGAGTGAAACATGAGCACAGGGGGATGACTGCTAGTTCTCTAAGAGCAAGAAGAGTAACTGTGTGGCCGCGGTCCCCAACCTTTTTGGCACCAGGAACTGGTTTCATGGAGGACATTTTTTCCACCGACCAGGGGGCTGGGGGATGGGGATGGTTTTGGGTGATTCAAGCACATTACATTTATTGTGCATTTTATTTCTATTGTTATTATGTTGTAATATATAATGAAATAATTATACAGCTCACCATAATGCAAAATCTAATGCTGCTGCTGCTTTGACAGGAGGCGAGGCTCAGGCGGTGAAGCGAGCGATGGGGAACTGCTGTAAATACAGATGCAACTTCTCTCGCTCTCCCACCGCTCACCTCCTGCTGTGCTGCCTGGTTCCTAAAGGGCCATACTGGTACCAGTCTGCAGCCTGGGAGTTGGGGACTGCAGCTATAAAGGACAAATTGTGCCAATTTTACTTTTTAGGTTTTTTTTTTTTTGTTAGCTGATATCATTCCTGAATACAGGTGTGTAAGTGACAATTACTATCATCGTTAATATCATCATGGGCATTGTAATAAATGGACATCTGCTCATATGTGACTTTAGAGAGCTCAGTCCTCCCTTTTCCTCTTCCAGTGGACAGGATGGGAGCTACACAGCATGAGGAGAGCAAAAGAGCCAGGGCACTGGGCAGGAACCTCTAAAACTAGGTGTCTCGTGTTTTGTTAGTTAAATAAGCACAACTGAACAAATAGAACTAGCTACATTAAAAAAGAGGGTTTATAGGAAGACTATAAATGTTTCCTCCTGTAGATTGTGGGATGCAGCTGATCTTTGGCATTCTTTCCTTCTGTTTCCAGAAGCCTCATTCTTCTCTCAATATAGATCTGTTTCTACACTCATGAGAAAACAGGCTTGGATTTTGGGGTTCCAAACTAAAAATTCCGGAGCAGAGCTTTCTTGGTACAGGTTCAGGTACATTTCCAGCTCTCATCCAGTCCACAAGGACCGATGTATTGTGAGTAGCCCAGCCTGAGAGCCGCCTGTCCTGCCGAGCTCCAGTCCTGGCCAGGGCGATGGGTTGGGAATAAACATGGCGGCTCCCATGAGAAGCACGAGGAAGGGTGGGGCAGGGAGGACAGTTCTCAGAGGGATGAGGGGACTCAGTAGGTGCCCGCTGCAGAAAATAGTGTGTTTAACACAGTACCAGTTTCACCAGAGAAATAAGGAAAAATACTCTCCAACTAAACAGTATTGTGGAACAGTGGGGAGACTGCATACTTTGCTGGCATAACATAGGCAGAATGTTTATCAATCTTCAGAAAAATCTGTTTGATTAAAAATTTTGCCTGAAAAGGCCACAAATATGCAAACCTGCTGACATAAGGCCTCTGGAAAATTTCCATCAATGTCCAATTTTCTCTCACTTTTAAACCATTCCTTTTGTGTGGAATGCCTTCCATTCCCTCTTCAACTGAGCTAACTAGTATTTCTCTTCAAGATACAGATGTGGCATGACTTCCTCCAAGTTGTTACTGATTTCTCTTCTTATCACACGATTACATTTTCTATAATGTTCTATGCATATTTCTTATATCCAATTTATTACACGGTAATCTAATTATGTGTTTATATGTTAGTCTTCAGGTTATCATCAGACTTAAGAGATCTTTCAAAAAGGATTGTCTCTTATTTTTTGTCCCTAACACAAGCATGGCACTAAAAAAATCTTCCATAAATATTTGTCGAATGAGTACTTTTCCCTTTCAATATTCTAGGAAATTATTGCCCTATTTAATTTGAATTTTTTTACTCTAATTCTTCAACTAAAATACCACTTTGGCAATAATAAACTTAGCTATTGAAAAGGCAAATCCTACTTGAATTCAATATCTCTTTAAGTATTACTGCTTTTATGACAATTTCTGCCCATTTGTCTAATTTTATAGACCAATTTTATAGACAGTTTCATTTAGATTTTAAAAAATCCCCACAAAAATTTCTTTTTTTTTTCAGGATTCTTTGTTTTAAATTTTTTTGGTTAAGTGCAGTAGTGAGAAGGGGGGAAAGAGTAGACCAAGGAGTTTGATCTGTAACCGTAAGCAATCAATTGAGATAACTCATTTTTTCCAGGATTCTTATTGCATAGATTAAGCTATGTAATTCATAGGAAATTGCAAACAAAGTATCATTCAGTAAAGTGAGGCAGGCAGAGGAAGTAGGAATAATTTATAGAGATATTTTGTATTTACCATTTTTCTGTCTTCAGTGTTACTTCATTGATTTCAACTGTGGAACAAGGGATTATTCAGGGTATGCAGTATCTTAAAAAGAGATATAATGGTCATATTACTCTACTATAAAGATAGCCTATTATATGTTCTTCACAATAATTTTTGTTTTTTGAGACAGAATCTCACTTTGTTACCCTGGGTGGAGTGCAGTGGCATCATCACAGCTCACAGCAACCTCAAACTCCTGGGCTCAAGTGATCATCCTGCCTCAGCCTCCCAAGTAGCTGGGACTATAGGCTCGCACCACCACACCCAGCTAATTTTTTCTATTTTTGGTAGAGGCTATTTTTTTTTTTCTTCTATTTTTGGTAGAGATAGGGTCTCACTCTTGCTCAGGCTGGTCTCATACTCCTGACCTCAAGCAGTTCTCCTGCTTTGGCCTCCTCCCAGAGTGCTAGGATTATAGGTGTGAGCCGCTGCATTCGGCCTTTGCAATAAAATTTAAAGAGATAAGGGATCAAATCTTTCTTAATTCTAGAATTTCATACAAAGATAAATATTTATGCTTTGGACATGTTTTCTCCATTTCACTTATTGCTGGATTTGGTATACTCTATATTTTTTGTTATTGTTGTGTGTGGTTTTAGGGGGACAATTTCTAATCTCATTTTCTGACTAAAATTGGCTACTATTTTTTCAAACTATCCTTTTCTGGCTTTCATATAGGTTATATTACTTTTGCAATGGTTAGTTTTACATATAAACTTGGCTGCCCTGTGGTCACAGTTATTCAGTCAAACACTAAAGTAGGTGTTGCTGTGAAAATATTGTGTAGATATAAAGTCCATAATCAGTTGACTTTAAGTAAGGGAGATTAAAATATGTATTGTATGATTATCCTGGGTGAATCTGATTCAATCAGTTGAAAGGTCTTAAGAGCAGAACTGAGGTTTCCCTGAGAAAATGTAAATTCCACTATGGCTGGCAATTTTAGCTCACACCTGAGTTCCAGCCTCTTCTTTCTGGTGGCCTATGGTATAGATTTCAGACATGCCTTGACAGCCCCCACAATTATGTAAGTCATTCCATGCAATCAATCTCTGAATATATATATTTTACTCATTTTGTTTCTCTAGTTGAATCCTGACGGATACAACCCTTATCAAATGTGTTTCAAGTAATATTTTATTTTTCTATACTTTGGAATAATTTGTACAAGATTGGAATATTATTAAAAGTTGGTAGACCCTATAAATATACACAATGATTATATGCCCATATATTTTTTTAAAAAGTTGGTAGAAATTACCTTTAAAACTCCTTGGGCTTTGCAAGTCATATATCCAAGAAGAGATTGATATGCAGAATGTGTAAAGAACTCCTACAACTCAACAGCAAAAACATCAAACAGCCTAATTAAAATATAGGCAAAGAACTTAAACAGATATTTCTTTAACGAAGACACACAAGTGACCAATAAGCACATGAAAAGATGTTCAACATCACTAGTCATTAGGGTAGTGCAAATCAAAACCACAGTCAGATATCATTTCATACCCACTAGGGTAGCTACTATCAAAAATCCAGAAAATAACAAGTGTTGACAAGGAATTGGAGAACTTGTGTACACTGTTGGTAGGAATATAAAATGGTGCAGCTGCTGTGGAAAACTGTATGACATTTCCTCAAAAAAATGAAACATAGAATTACCATATGGTCCAACAATTCCACTTCTGGGTATATACCCAAAAGAAGTAAAAGCAGGAACTGAAATAGACATTTGTATACCTGTGTCTATAGCAGCATTATTCACAATAGCCCAAGGTGAAAGCAGCCCAAGTGACCATCCACAGATGCATGGATAAAAATTATATAGTATATACATATAATGAAATATTATGCACCTTTAAAGGGCAGATAATTTTGACATATGCACTTTAGTGCACAGGTGATAAAATTACATAATGTTTCAGGTAAAACAATCACATGATTTTCTTGAGGGTTTTCAAAATCATATTTTGAAATATGATGTCTAATCATAAATCATCCAGACACAGCAGGAACACTTTTAGCAATTTTAGTGAAATTTGTGTCTCCTGAGTTTACTGATGAAAATGAATGGACGACTTCCATGTTCCCACAAACTCTCCGAAACCTTTGCTGCTTCTCAATAGACAGCAGCTGTGATTGAATAGAAGGCTGAGATTGATGTGAGGATTAAAGGTTGTGAGCTATGAAGACAGCTGAAAACCTACTTCCATTAAGTCTATGAAAGGCAGGCTGTTGAATTGGAATTTTGCGGACTTTTTTGTTTTTTTGCTTTGGTTTATTGTGTGTCCAAGGCTAATTATACTAATTAGATCAGAAGGCATGAATGGATATTAAAGAAAGAGCCATTCAGGAAAAAAAAAAATACTAAAGCATCAGAAATTGCTTTGTTAATTGATAACCGAAGGGAAGAAATTGGAAAGCAGTTTCATCCCTCACCAAGCCCTGTAAACACATTGTATGGAAATGGAATTCCGAGCAGAGGTCACGTTCTGTGCTCACACCATTCCATTATCTTGGTCATTGAATTTGAGGATTCAAGATGAAGCAGAGCAAGCTCATAAGGAAATAAAGTGTCGTGTGTAGAGAATCAGAAAAGCCATAAAATAGAATCAAAATCATCTCTGAGTTGAATATTTGTCATATATTTCTATGAGATGTCAGCAGTCCTATAAAAGTAAGAAACTTATTTGCTAAAGCACCTCCAAAAGCAACGATGAAAGCATGTAGTTGCATAGTAAGTGCTTGTGCTATTTGAAGAAATATTCTGTTATGGACAAAGAAGAGTCTTGGTGTCACGGCCCAGCTGAACGGCACAGCAGAGAGGATTGTGGAGACAAAATTTGCAAGCTCGGATTCACATGATCTTTTCTGGAGAATTCTCTCATTTAAGTGTGTATTTAGTACTTCCTGTGTCCCAGCGCTATGTTAGGTAGTTAGTTGGAGGCAGAAGTGCTGGGATAGGGTAACGGCAAGAAGTTACAAGAACCAGGCTGGGCGCAATGGCTCACGTCTGTCATCCTAGTACTCTGGGAGGCCGGAGCAGGAGGATCGCTTGAGGTCAGGGGTTCAAGACCAGCCTGAGGGACAGTGAGACCCTGTCTCTACTAAAAATAGAAAAAATTATCCAGGCATGATGGCGTACACTTACAGTCCCAGTTACTCAGGAGGCTGAGGCAGGAGGATCATTTGAGCCCAGGAGTTTGAGGTGGTTGTGAGCTTGGCTGATGCCATGGCACTCTAGCCCAGGCAACAAAGCAAGACTTTATCTCAAAAAAAAAAAAAAAAAAAAAAAAAAAAGTTAAGAGAACCTAGAAAACCCCTTATCCAGTTCTGGGATTAAGAAAGTCTTTTGGAAGGGAGGAAAGTACAAGCTTAGAATATTATCCAGTGGGTTGAGTAGGCATTAGCAGAATGAAGTGATTTCGACGAAGGGAGTAAGTTATTTAAAACCGACAGGCGAGGAAAAGAATGAAAGAATGGCAGATTCAGGTGGAGTTTAGGTTTCCAGTAAGAGAGAATTGTGTCAAAAGAAGATTCTAGACAATAGGAAGAAATGTGTTATGGAAGACTTTCTTAGCCACATACGAGAGCACTGGCTTCATCTTGAGGCAGAAAGGAGCCAAAAGCAGTTTTAAACTGGTGAAAATGCATGACATGCAACCTTTCAGAGGTTACTTTTGGAAGACTCCACTAACTGCAGTGGAGAAAACAAATTGGAGACAAAGAATTTGCTTTTTAACTATAACATGACTTCTAAAATTACTACAGAATATACAATTAGATTTAAACATATAATCTAAGTGCAATATACTACCAAAATATGAATTTGCTTCTTGCATGTGTTTTTTTTTTTTTTTTTTTGCGACAGAGTCTCACTTTATTGCCCAGGCTAGAGTGAGTGCCGTGGCGTCAGCCTAGCTCACAGCAACCTCAAACTCCTGGGCTCAAGCAATCCTGCTGCCTCAGCCTCCCAAGTAGCTGGGACTACAGGCATGTGCCACCATGCCCGGCTAATTTTTTTTTTTTTTTCTATATATATTAGTTTGCCAATTAATTTCTTTCTATTTTAGAGTAGAGATGGGGTCTCGCTCTTGCTCAGGCTGGTCTCGAACTCCTGAGCTCAAAGGATCCGCCCACCTCGGCCTCCCAGAGAGCTAGGATTACAGGCTTGAGCCACCGCGCCCGGCCCTCTTGCATGTGTTTTGAAGAAGCTAGTAGGTAAGTGGGGTGGATCATAATACATTACCTTAAGAATTGCAAATTAGCAGCAGTCATATCTAAGAGAAGGAAAATCAAATCTTTTTGCGATGATACTCACATGCTCATATATGATATTGTCATTAGTGTGATGATTACTGAAAAGTCATTAAGTCGACAATAATAGATACTTATTGAGTGGCCACCATGTGTCAGGCACTGATCTAAGCACTGGGGACACATCCACAAATACCCCTGCCGTCCTGGAACTTGCATTCACATGGGTGTCATTTATTTCTGATAAATAAAAAGTGATAAATGTAATAAGTAAATTATAGGATAACCAGGTGATAAGTGCTGTGGAAGAAGGAAAAACATAGAATATGTTAAGAGCAAATGGGAGTTTAAGATGAGTTGCAGTTTTAAATAGAATGGTCAGATGGAGCCTCATTGAGATGGTGATAGTTAAACAATGTGAAGGAGCTGAAGAAATTTGCCAAGTCAATAGTGGGGCCAGAAAGGGTTAGGCAGTGAGATGGACCGGCGCAAAGTCTCAACGGGGAGCGTGTGCTGACCATGTCTGAGGAGGGCGAGAGGTGCAGAAGATGGAGTCAAATAGGTAATGGGACAAGGAGAGCTCCCCGGGCCTGTGTGGACTTTGGGTTTTATTATGAGTGAAATAGACAGCATATTGACCTCTAATTGAGGTTAGCCCTGCACAGCTCTGACTGCGAGGTTGAGGATAGGCCGCAGGTAATAAGGAACGTAACGGCGCTAGAAATGAATGAGGGCAGAGTGGGAGGTACAGAGCCCCAGCCAAGTAGGATTCCATAATGGATTGGATGTGGGGAGTGAGAACAGCGAGGAGTCAAGAAAGACCCCATTTAAGTCTGAGCACCTGGGAAAAACTAGTCATCAACTCAAAGGGGGAAGGCTACAAGTTTTGGCAGAAAGTCAGGAACTAAATTTTGGATGCCTTACGTTTGAGATTTCTTTTTAGACATCTTTGTGGAGATGTCAACTAGACAGTTGAATATATAAAACTTTGGTCAAAAAAATTGTATCCAGAGATACACATTTGTGGGTTATTGGTATACGGATGATAACCAAAGCCATGAATCTAATGAATTTACAAGTAATAAATTGGAGTTAAAAAGCTGTCATTCTGGCCGGGCGCGGTGGCTTAAGCCTGTAATCCTAGCTCTCTGGGAGGCCGAGGTGGGCGGATCGTTTGAGCTCAGGAGTTCGAGACCAGCCTGAGCAAGAGCGAGACCCCATCTCTACTATAAATAGAAAGAAATTAATTGGCCAACTAATATATAGAGAAAAAATTAGCCGGGCATGGTGGCACATGCCTGTAGTCCCAGCTACTTGGGAGGCTGAGCAGCAGGATTGCTTGAGCCCAGGAGTTTGAGGTTGCTGTGAGCTAGGCTGACGCCATGGCACTCACTCTAGCCTGGGCAATAAAGTGAGACTCTGTCTCAAAAAAAAAAAAAAAAAAAGCTGTCATTCTAATTGGTCAAATGGTCTTTAACATTAAAATTATTATATAAAGTGCCAAATATATATATAGGGATTATTTTTAATATAAAATATTGTATCTTGGCTTTGATTCCCTCGAATATTTTTATCTAGTTCTTTATCTTCTGCATATGGAAGAATATCCTATTGAAAAAGATTTATCCTCTCAGTGGAAAGAGGTTGTCCAGAATACAGGTTACAAAAACTTGAACCTGATGGGATGCTAAGACATAAAAATATCTTTTCCATTTAATTCTAAAGATTTTAGAATTTGATGCATTTTTTTTTTTAATATGGGACCAAATGATGGCTACTTAAAATGTTAACAGATTAGATTTGGGTATTTCACTTGATGTCACAACTCTTGAGGTCATTCAGCAAATAGATAGATGACAGTGACATTTATTGAAGTACAAAATGCTGGAGAAAATCAGGAGTTTTCTTCTGGATATGACTGATTCAAGACACCAGTGAGATAGTTCAAAAAACCATTTTGATTTTAGGAGGCCAGATCTTTAAAGACTGTTTTAGGACTAGATTACAAATTTGTTTAGCAGCAGCAGCAGTAGCACTCAGAAGATATTTAAAACTGTGGAATTGAATGAGGCTATCTGAGAGAGAAAGGATGGCATCATTTCATCATCTCTGCAAAGTAAGGATATTTCAAGATTCATAGAGAGAAACCATGTCTATGTGTCTGTGAACTATACCTTAGAAGAACCAGTTGGCTTGGTTGTCATGACTATTTATCTTTTCAATGGAGTTATAACTAAATTAATCGTATAGTGATTTGTATTGAATGCCTTGATTCCACTCTGACCCGTTGTGTTTTTTAGTTCATCATGAATTCGAATGGACTAAAACTTGCTGATTTGGTCAGAAAAATCATTCTGATTTACTCAGATTTAGAAGAGAACTTGAGATAGCTAATATAGACTGAAACACACATCAGTCGGTATGTAAAACACAAACCCAAAAGTCACACATATCTGACGGTATATATCTATTTTTTACAATAAAAATTATAATTTAGCTGTAAAAAACAAACCTGAAGGAGTTCGTTTTCTGCCACTTACTCTTTGATAGTTTGGTGCTGTTAGTACCTTATGGGGGCTAGGGATTAGGAGAGGGTAAGAAAAGGATAAATAAGAAACTTGTATTTTTTTTTGTTGTTATATTAATACAACTTCATTATTAGTATTCATTATAAGAAAGTCTTTCATTATAGAAATAAGAAATAAAAAACTTACGACCTTCACCTGTGACCACTTGTGTTAGTTACCTTCCGCTGCTACAGAAACCTTCTGTTGGGTTCTTACTTACATTATGTGAGGCTCGTAGGCAGCTGCAGTTCTGCTGGGCTCTGCATGTTCTCTCATTTCATGATTCGCAAGGAAGAAGAAACCCCTATTGTGATTGAAGGGGAGAGGTAGACACACACACACACATACACACACACACACACACACACAGCATTAAGCATATAATAGCATTCAACCCATAGGAACAATTGTCCAATTTACAACACCATTGTTCACTGTTTGGTATGTAGTCACTCTGACTTCTAAAACATGTCAAAATATTTAATATGTCTTAAAAAAGTAGAATCACGCTTTACGTTACGCTGTATGCTTTTGCCATTTAACGATACATCTTGAAAGTGTTTACAAATTAAAACATTCATTGTTTTTTGTTTTTCTTGAAAAACTCAAATTTTGCTTTTGAAAATATATATTGATTTTATTTCAATTTAACATTAACCTTGATATGTTTACCATTCCACATAGTTTGAGGGGTTGAGTGAAGAGTGAATAGACCCTGCGTCAGATGACCCGAGTGCTGGCGCCCTCTCTGTCTCTCTCCCTCTCTCTCTCTGTCTCTGTCTCTGTCTCTCTCTCTCTCTCTCTCTCTCTCACACACACACACACACACACACACATACAGACTATCACATTCCCGGAGTATAGCTCAGATTTTCTAAACCTCTGTTCTCATCTATCATAGGCCAAGGTTAAAATATCAGCCAGACAACCCTCCCCAAGCATATTTTCTGGCTGTCACCTTAATGACGTATTGTGGAGACAGGTTTCAGGCTCCATTTTTTTTTTTTTTTTTGTGGTGACTCTGACAATAGCTACCAAAAATTATTCCAGATAGGGTGACCATATAATTTATTGACCAAAGCGGGACATTTTTAAAAGTAAAAGGAAATTGATGTTAATTATTAATGCTTCCACTGGGCTGTCCTGAGCAAATCAATTTATTCCTTCGCTTCCAGAGGATATTTCACTTCCTAAAGTCTGCACGCCTCTTTGTATATGCTATTCATTCTCACAAGAGTCATGCCAGGTAGGAATTGATCGTAATGGAGGAGGCTTTCCCCCTGCCCATCCCCAGTAACTTCAGGTGACAGTCTATTTTTTGTCCCCAACTTTTTTTCCTACTTTCCCTTATTTTTTTATCTATAGAAAATACTAAAAAAAAAGAAAAGTTTTCTTTAGTTTGTTAAATGGCCCTCAAAATACATGTAGGATTAGAATCATGAAGATCTATCAATCAATTCTTTCATGTTCCATTTCTGCAGAATTGATCTCGTCTGGCCTGTTCCGTGCTATATCTTCTGGTTCAGTTTAGTATCTATACCTCATTACACACTTGAATAGCTATTTAATCTTGCACAAACACCCATATGGTGAGGTTTGAAACCTGGCACAAGAGATAAAGGCAAGTAATTACTACCCATACTTAACATTTTATCTTCTTGCCATTTAAAAGCTTTTTATAGAAGTGCTGATAATCTGGTGATTAAATGGCCAGGTTCTCCTTTCTTCTCGTGTATTTTTATGGCCTGGACTCAACAAAAACTTACGTTTTAAAAAGTTGCCTTTGCAATCTTATCTAAAACTTGAAGATAGTTTATCATTCCTACAGAAAAAGAACTCATATGAAATGAAAAATATGAAGTAATATTGTAGACCGAGCACTTTATTTTATTAAATATAGACTCTACTCACAAAATGGATATGCCAAGATGAAACATGAACTATTTAAAAAAATGGCTCAGGATGCCATGATAATGCCTTCGTATTTGCTTCCGCTGATAAAATTATTTTACTAAGGTATGTTCAAAATGTCCTCTTTAATAATCATTTTGGAATGCTGTTTAATGCATGTCAGGAGTCCAGCATTAGAGTGGAAAGCATGTTAAAAGTGGAGGTAGGCTATCTGTGTCACAATCTCGATTTGGACATCAATTAGCTCTGTGACCTTGCCAATAAAAAATATAAAAATAATTACTTCCTGAAGTCTGTATGCCTCTTTGTATATGCTATGAATCCTCAAAAGAATCATACTAGGTAGGAATTGATCATAATGGAGGGGGCTTCCTCCTGTCCCTCCCCAGTCCTATAGGTGCTCTAGGAACCAGAGGGAGGAGATGGACATGTCTCATGTATGGAGCAGTCATGGGAACCCCATGGGCAAAAGGCGCTGTTTTGGCTTTGGGTAAACAGCCCCTCTGCATGGAAGAGGGCCTGGCATCACAGACAAAGGAGAATGGAGGGAAGTTTCTGGGACGTGTCTGCTCTGTTACTAGTCCAGGACAGGGAAGTAGCAGCAGGCTCAGTGGTGGCTGCGGCTGTGCTGAGAACCAGCTGGTGTGGGGAGAGGGGAGAGACACAGGCTGGTGGCTGCCACCTTGATTTTCTCTACTTCCATGCTGAGAACCCCTTTACAGCCAGAAAGCTGGGAGATTACAGCTGTGAACTGCTGAGAAGGGTCAAAGCTGAACTAAATAATGTGCTTGTCACATTTGGTTATGCACCAACTTTACCGAAAGGACAGGGAGGGGGTGTAAATATACTGGAAGGAAATTAAAGACAGGTTGTATGTGGTGCTCATGCCTGTACTCCCAGGGCTTTGGGAGGCTGAGGTGGGAGGATGGCTTGAGGGCAGGAGTTTGAGACCAGCCTGGGCAACACAGTGAGACTCTGTCTCTAAAGAAAAAAAAAATAACCAAGTGTGGGGGCATGTGCCTATAGCCATAGCTACTAGGGAGGCCGAGGCAGGAGGATTGCTTGATCCCAGGAATTTGAGGCTGCAGTGAGCTATGACCATACCACCACACTCTAGGCTGGGCAACAGAGGGAGACCCTGTCTCTAAAAAAAAATTAAGAATATTATTTTCCAAGTTGCATAAAAATATTGGTAATATTTAATTTTATTATAAAATGAGATTAGATTTTTTTTCCAATCCATGACATTCCATTCTGGTGCATTCAATTCTTTGACATACTATTCCATGACTTTTCATTCTGTAACATTCCATTCCATAATGTTCCATTCCTTTCCATTCCATTCCGTAACATTCCAAATCGTGACACTCCATTATGTGACATTCCATTCCACAACATTCCATCCCGTATCATTCCATTCTGTAACTATTCTAAACTGCTAACTAGCCTTTATAATCTCAGGGACAGGGACATGACAAACTTGCATGTTTTCCTTTAGAAACTTTGGTATTATTAATAGTTGTCTTTGTCATACTGAGTATGTATTACTTTAGAATTGAAAAAAAAAGCATAACATTTAAAAATTCCATTTTATTTTTATAACACCTTTATTGAGTTATAATTCACATATCATATAATACATCCAATGTACAATTCAATGATTTTTAGTATATTCAGAGTTGTGCATCCACTGCCACAATCAATTTTAGAACATTTTCATCACCTCCAAAAGAAACCCCGTACCTTTTGGTCATCATGTCCCTGCCCCCCTGTTTCTCCCAGGCAATAGGCAACCACTAACCTACTTTTTGCCCATAGATTTGCCTATTCTGGACATTTCAAATAAATAGGATCACACAATATGTAGTCCTTTGTGACTGGCTTATTTCACTTAACATTATGTTTTCAAAGTTCACCAAGGTGGTGGCATGTGACAGGACTTCATTCTTTTTTATAGCTTAATCCATTGTGTGGACACACTGCATTTTGTTTATCTATTAGTCGGTTGATGGACATTTGAGTTGCTCCTGCTTTTCGCTATGATGAATAATGCTGCTACGAGCATTCTTTGTGCCGCTGTTTTCATTTCTCTTGGGTAAGACACCTAAGGAGTGGAGTTGCTGGACATATGGTAACTCCATATTTCATGTTTGAAGAATTGCTAGACTGTTTTTATATGCAGTGGCAGAATTTTACATTCCCACCTGCAATGTATGAAGATTCCAACATCTCCACATCCTCCCCAACACTATTATCTGTTTTTTATTTCTGTTATTATCTGTTTTTCTGCTTCCAGCCATCCTAGTGGATGTACAGTGGTATTGCACGGTGGTTTTGATTTGCATTTCCCTGATAACTAAAGATCTCATTTTAATTTTCATCAAACGTGGATATGACATTCGGTGTAATGAACAATTTGCGTGAATCTTGGAGGTTAAAACGTGAGACAGTGAACACGTGTTAGGTTCGAGATAGGACGCTGGGGGCTGTCATTCACATCCCCTAGACTTCTGCACGTGCTCTTGGTCTCCACCCGGTGACTGCGGTGGAGAGTGGGAGACACACTAAGTGCATCAGTATCGATGTCTGCACTTTACATAACTCATGGTCCCACCAGGAGTATTTATTTCTCACTCTAAAGTAGTTACTTTCCTGTTTGTGCTAAGGAAGTAGCTCAGGCTCTTCCCTCAGTTTGGAATGTCCTTGCATCTGTTTCCCTAGACGCAGACGTCCCGTAAGCAGGCAGCAAAGACTTCTGCAAACGCTGACAGCCTCTGAGCTTGCCCTGGCTGGGACTTTTCTTCTCAGCTCTCTGATAACGGTCTACCTCTGCTTCTCCAAATAGCACTTAATCATTTTTTTGTTTTACCTTTAATTGTAGCATGGTTTTGTTTCTGTTTTGTGTTTCTGCTCATACTTAATTGCCCATTAGAGAGTTTGGCTCTAGGAGCCTTCTGAAGGCAGGCAGGCCCAACACTGTGCTCTGTTTGCATTTCTGTGTCCTCTGCCAGAAACTCGCTGGGCAGGCTCCGTGAACAAATGACTGAAATGTAGAGTGCTCTGTTTTCAGTTCTCTGATACATGTCATTTAGGGCAGCAGATAATCCTAAAATATGTATTAAAGTATATGGTGATGTGTAAAATTTTTCTCTGAAAATGACCTGTGCAAGCTTTTCATGCTTTTATACCATCACTGACATTTTCATTCTTCAGAGCCTTAAAAATTTATGTCTGTGGCTTTAATAAATATGAACATGAAGACACGCGGAAGAGGCTGTTTCTGTCTTCTGCCAGCAAGCAGCAGAGAGAGCGTATTTATGTGCTGCATCCAGGATATTCCTACCATTCGTGTTATTCCTGCGAGGAGAAGGCAGCGTCGTCATCTAGTGTTGCTTTTTCTTTTTCCGCTTCGGATGGCGCCCAGGTTTCATCCATCACTCTGGAAGCTTCTTTGCTCGTTCGGTGCATGATCTCTTAGACGTGAAGAAGGCAGCTTGATAGTTCTTCTTTTCTTTATAAACATGCTTAATTTTCTTGTGTTTCCCGCTTCTCCTTTTTCTCTTCCTTTAGTGTTTCCTGATGCAACTCCATCCAGGTGTCCTGGTCCCTGGTGGCATAGTCTGAGATGTGTTCACTGTTAGCAGAAAGATTACTGACCTTCACATCTCCTCATATTTAGAAAGTACAGCGGTCCAAAGGGATCCTTCGCTGAGGGTTCCAGTCTTAAACACACCAATAATCAGAAGATATTCTTGACAGCCACACTCCTCTAGAGTACTTTATGCTTTGCTTAGTATGTCCTTTTATTGACTTCAATGATTCATTCACCAGCTCCAAAATACTTTTGTAGATTCTCACCAGAAAATCCACATTAGACTCCTGTTTTAGGAAAACAACAGTGTCTTTGCCATTGAAGCTGGAGATACTGGGTATTACACAAACTCTCTCCAGCCTAAGTCACTTCCCTTGGACTTATTCATACAGTAATGCAGGAGTTCTTTTTATCATTATTATTTGGGATCATCATAACCAAAATTTGGATCCAACTTTGGTAATTAGTTGAATCCTGGATACTGCAATTTAGGAAAGTCAAAATTCTGTTCAGGCCTTTTCAACATCATTATTAAACTTATCTCCTTTCCATCTTCCCTCCTTGGCCTTTTTCCTACTGAGAACTTCATTTTCCCGTCTCACCGTTTTGGGGAGTAATTTGCATCTTCTCTTAATTATCCTGAGGCTAATTCATCTTGGGACTTCTGGGCTTTCTGTCTGACAGGTTCATTTGTGCAGGTTCTTTTGCAGTCTTCGCAGATTTATCTAAATTTGAGCCGTTCCATCATCCTTCTTTCGATCACAAACATCAAATGAGAGTGGACGTATTCATCTGCTCTTATATTAATGCCAGGAAATTTTGCTCTAACTCGTTTAGCACTCTTAACATAATTTTTCATGTTAACACCTCAAATATTTCTTGAGCTTCTTCTAGTGGTAAATACAAACTAAACATTCTGTTTTATATCCCCGTTCTACTACTTTCTTAGTTATAATCTCTGGTGCTTTAAAGTAGTGTTTCCGCTGGATTCGTAAACAGTGTCACAAAGGACATGCAATAGCAATAGGAGGATTTATTTTTCTTCATTTATTTGTATTTCCACAACAATCTTCTAGCAATTAATCTTTTTGCTTGTCTGATTCTCTCAGATAACTTTTTTTTTGCCTTTTTCAAACACTATCACTGGACCTGCGAAAGGGTCAGTGTTGTCACTTCCAGCTTTCTGGTCGTCTCCTGTTCAGCATCAGCCATTGGGGTGAGACCTCAGAAGGGAGAATGTGGGCCCTCCTCACCCTGCCCTGCAGGCATGGTCACCTCCTGGTGGTCCCCTTCCCAGGCTTGACAGATTTAGCAAATAAAACCATGGGACATTCAGTCAAATTTCAGATAAACAACAACTTTTATTTTTAAGTGTATGTCCCAAGTATTGTATGATTTCCTGAAACTCAAATGTAACTGGGCAGCCTGTGTTTAATCTAGCAAACTACTCCTTTATCTCCAAGACTTGAGATCACAGTAATGTTCCCTAGGTATGATTAGGGCTGATCTATACAATTTATGCTCAGATCATTGAAGTATGATTTAGCATTGAGTATAGTCTCCAATTGGGTACTAATTTCCTAGGGCTGTTTTCACAAAGTGCCATCAACTAAATGGCTTAGAACAACAAGATTTATTATTTCATAGTTCTGGAGGCTGGAAGTCCAAGGTCAAATTGTCACCTGGGCCATGCTCCCTCTGAAGCTCTTAGGGAGAGATCTGTCCCAGACCTCTCTCCTAACTTCTGGTGGTTCCTTTGCTTGAGGCAGCATCACTCCAAACTTCACACAGAGCTCTTCCTGGGTACAGGTCTGTTTCTTCACAGGGCCTTCTTTTTTTTAAAATAAGGACCTCAGTTAGTATATTGGATAAAGGGCCCACCCACCCCACTCCAATGTGACTTCATCTTAACCAATGACATCTGCAATAACCTCCTTTGCAAATAAGGTTACATTCTCGGGTATTGGGGTTAGGACTTCAACATTTTCAGGGTCATAATTCAATCCATGACATATGGAGAACAGAGAAGTTTTAATGACATTGAGAAATTTTCATATTATGTGAAGTGAATAAAACCTATCAAATTATATTAATCTATTTAATTAAAATATTTTATGCTATCTCGGTTATTTGCTGAGTTTTCAATCACCCAATCTGCATACATGAGCTTTACAGTCTATAAGGAAAGACAAAAACTAATAATTATTTAAATTATTGATTCCTTACAACTGTAACTATAATTGATATGGTAAAGAAACATAGGGTGTTATAAAAACATAGGAGAATTAGTGGTCAAAGAATCTCAGGTATTTTTGTAAGAAAATAAAAACCGGAGCTGTTTCCATTTTGGAAATATACATTAATAGTGCACACATTGGTTTATGTAAAAAATAAATAGGACATATAATTATGTAAAAAGTGAACGGTGGATATAAGCTGCCTCACAAGCTTTGGGTATAATCACTTAAAAATATTCCCAATTAATTCCTTATGCATCCCTTGCTTTCAATGACTTCCCATGGCACTTAGCATAAAATCTAAACTCCTAGATCTGGCCTGAAAGTTCTCCCTTTATAGTTCTTGTCTCCATTTTCAACCTGATCTCCAACTGTAGTCCTTCCACTCTTAGTAGCTTGCAATTCTCTGGCTACACTGGTCTCGTTTCCGTGCCTCTAATATACCAAGCGAGTTCTAGCCTCAGGACCTTTGCACTTGCTGCTTCCTTTATGTAAAATCTGTCCACACCGATCTTGGACAGGGCACATCTGTGACAACTAAGATAGCTCTCTATGCCAAACCCACTCCCTTTTGTATTGCATTTTTATTGGTTTTACAGCAGTTGCAGTGTCTGAAATTGTCTACTTTTTAAAAGCTGTTTTTATACTTTCTATCTCTCTCCAACAGAAAGGTAGCACTATGATGGCTAGCACTGGGAATGCAATTAGATGGGGGAACTCATTTTCCAGAAGGTTCATCTATTCAACAAGCATATTTTCCTGGCATAATGTTTAAGACTTTAATGAAAGGTTGTAAGAGGAAACATTGTGAAAACTAGACCAGAAATACATTGAAAAGATAAAAGAGTAGTTATCTCACCAATGACGACCCTGGCCCTGCCAGACTTAGAACTTCACAGGTGAGAACCTGGTTAAGACTCTTCTGGGACTCAATACAATTGTGTTGAACGGTTGAGTGAAGGAAGGAAGGAAAGAAGGAAGGAAGAAAGAAAGGAATGAACATGCTTATAATCTCTAGGGGCAATAAGTTCAGTGTTTTCTTCTTGAAATCTGGTTGAAATCACCCTTCCCCATTCCCATTCATTTTAGAACCCTTCATGTTTCCTCCATCTAAATACTTTTAACCTCTGTCTAAAGTCCTGCTTCCAAACCACAACAATCTATATATAGTGAGAACGGACAATGTGCTTTTCTGTACTAAACAAGCTTCTTTTCTGCTGTAAGAACTAATCCTAAAAGATAATATTTCTGCTTAAGAGTTAAGACAGCATTTATTTCAAATCATTGTTTTAGACCAATTCATAAACTGTTTGCTCGGGAGACCTTTTTTCAATCAAACAAAGACAAGGAAAGTTCTCCAGGAGGCAGTAGAGAAGTTTGTGCACGTGTTATTTTTATAGTCTGACAAAAGCTCCATGCACACACACCCAGAATCTGTTTGATTTCCTTCTCTTTTTCTTATTCACTGAAACCTAAATATTTAACGTGCGAGATTCCATTCACATAAAAGTGGCTCAGTGCCAACTCCGGGTTAGTGCCGTGCCCGAGGACATGAACAAACCGTTACAAACTATGGAGAGTTATGTCTATGCGATATTGTCAGTACCAGCGGTAATAATCAATGGGTTTTTGTTTTATTTTAGTACTTAAACCAGCATCTGCTATATCCTCATAATAAAAATGGGTGGTTTTTTTCAAACTGTATTTTATTATCTATTCGGCTTTGTGTTTTGAAGATCAATATTGTTGCACACTTGATTGCTTTTCATCGTTACCAGTCAGTTTTCCCCATAGGCTCTTTTTAATTTGCTGAAATTAGCTGCAATCAGAGCTTCTTATTCTTGTCTATAAAGCCCACATTTAAATTAAAAATGAGTTCTTCCCCCCAAACAGTTCACTGCTCCTGGGTATGTTCTGCTCGCTATCAATACACATGCATGTATACACACACACACACACACACACACACACACACACACACACACAGGAAAAATACCCCAGGCAGACAAATGAAAAGTTAAAGTGGGGAAAATGGATCATAGTATATTTTATAAACATAACAATTTCATAAACTTATAGATATTATACATTAGATTGTGTGAAATTTGGGTAAATGGAGACTTATATGAGCCTAATGTAATTACATTCTGATGTTGCTGCATAAGGCATCTCTATTGTATTTTTCTCTTGGCATCCATGGGCTTGTTTTACTTTTATTTAACTTTAAAAAAGATAAAAGGATGGAAATATTTAGTATTCTATACTCTTTTAATTTTGGTTCACACCTCATTTAGATAGATAAAATGACTTTCTTCATATTTAAGTTCAACAGTAGGAAGTTTGACTAAGAAACTCTATTTTAAAAGCCTTTCATTTCCAAACTTAAAATATTTCTTATACCTTTGTAGCATAGACTATTTGCTTTGCTTCTACTTAGGGTTTTCAGTCTGATCGGTGTCTAACCAATTGTGTTCTAAATATATTTAAATACATCGGAAACATTTAGCCTTTTCAACATTTAATTTATCTAAACATATTTATTTGACAGTATTTCTTGTCTGTAGCTACCTGTAATTCATTTCCAAACTTTAATATGAAACTTTAAACATATTTCTTTTTTACCTAAATTTAATTATGGGAGAAAATATGTACATTTTCTCTATATTTCAATGTACATGTTAACCTTTGTTTATTGATCAGAGACAAGAAATGCCAGCTTCCAAGAATAAACTTTTACAAGAAAGTGAAAACAGAAGAAAAAACCACATGTAAGCTTAACTAGTGGATTCACTATCATAAATGATAACAAATTATATTTATTACAATTTTGTGCCTTTTCTTCCTTTTTCTTTTCAGTCTTCATCACAAGAATAAATGGCAATTATGCCAATTTTAGTAGTGATTTATAAAGCTTATGTCAAAAGCATGGCATCAACAATTTTTAAGGAAAGGTCCTTGAAAAAATAAATTAGAATTCCAATGAGACTGATATTCATAGAATCAAGTAACATGCAGCTCATCTAGAATTCATTTGAGAAGTGGCTTTTGCTGTTGACATTTACTTAGACAACACTGTAGAGTGCCTTTTAGGGTAAGAACACTTTTTGGCTAGTCATGGATGCTCGTCATCACCATGAGATCCTACTCCTGGTTGTTAAGTTGCTGTCTACTTTGATGAATCTTGTTTTCATACATGTAGTTGACATCTTCATACTAAAGTGAAGATCCTATATGTAAAGAAGTTTTATAAGAATAATTGTTGCTAACATTTATTGAGCACTTGAGATAGACACTATATAACTTCATTTATCCCTCTCACCCATTCTATGTGATAGGGTCTCCCATGTTGTGTTTGGTGACCACAGAGTGGTGATATTAACTTTGCTATGGGTCTTATATATAGAGATGCTGAAATTTAGATTAGTCTGAATATAAAGTCAATAAGCATAAATATTAATATTAGCCCGCACGTGCTTGAAGTGAAGACTAAATGAAGTATGCTTGTACTATGTTCTTGGTTTAATATCATAGTGCCTTGCTTATGGTAGTTGTCATATAAATATTTTTTGAGTGTATGAGGAGAATTTAAAAAAGCTAAAATTTTATATAAAGGAAAAGCCACTAGATTTGGCTTTGTAACCAAGTTTGAATCTACTACTTACTTGTCAGCTATATGACATTGGAAATGTAAACTTACCTGTTGAAGCTTTATTTAAGCACATATAAATTGGCATATTAATACTTATTAATGGCCAGATTTAGTCATTCTCATTGTACTTTCCATTTTCAAACTTAAAATTATTTATGTTTATGTCTGTCCTATAAGATGATGAGATTTTGTAGACTAGAGACTGTTTTATTTACCTATATAATTTAGAATCTAGGCAGTCTCTGATACTTGGCAGGCACTTAGTAAATATTAATGAAATTAAGAGTTTAATTAATTTTGTTTACCTAAATTTAAAAAAAAAAATTTTTTTTTAAGAGACACAGTCTGTCTCTGTTGCCCAAGCTGGAGTGCAGTGGTGCAATCATTGCTCACTGTAACCTCAAACTCCTGGGCTCAAGTGATCCTTCCACCTCAGCCTCTTGGGTAGCTGGGACTACAGGTACGACACCATGCATGGCTAATTTTTAAAATTTTTTTGTAGAGATGGATTCTAGCTATTTTGCCCAGGCTGGTCTTGAACTCCTGGCCTCAAGTGATTCTCCTACCTCCGCTTCCCAGGGTGCTGGGATTACTTACAGCTCTGAGCAACCCCACCCAGTCTCAAGTATTTTTAATTTACATCTGTCCCATCTTAATGATTGCTGTAAATGTATTTTCCTATCCACTGACCTGTGAAGCAGAGCTATACAGTAAAGATCATATTTGGTATACCTGAAACAACATTGTCTGGGCTATTCAAATTCTTATGATTTTAGTCTATAGATCAAAAGAGCATAGCCCATTACCCAAGACAAATTGTCTATATGAAAAATGTGATAGAATAATGAGAAATTTTATGGAAGTGTTCAGTAATCATCCTTCTTTTTCACCTCACTTTTCACCCCATTACAACCAATAAGTGTCTATTATGTTTTGCTGAGTCAGACATTTTCAGGCTCTAATGACTGTTATAAAAGAGGCAACAATACATAAGAGAACAAACATTGGAGAGCTGAAGTTCAATAAAAAGCGGAGTTGTTGCTAAGTAAAAAAAAAAAAAAAATACCCAAAGGCAGGACATTCCTTCAAATTCAATACCAGGCATTATGTTCCATTTCATGTTGGCGTTTTAAGGCAATCTTTCAGCCAGGAGCAAACACGTCACTGAGCCTGCAGACATGTCTCATTTTAAAAATGACTGTCACTATTGGTGGCTATTCTTTTTTATCTGGAAAATCTGAGTTTACCTAGAAGAACACCATCGTTATAAATAACCCTGTTTGGTGTGGAATGTCTGGTTGAAAGGAAGGAAGGAAGGAAAAAAGGAAGGCAGGTGCTTTTTATTCCCGTTTCATTTTATCATGCTTAAAATAGATAATTTGACATGTGTCTTTGCGGGCAGTGGTTTGGGCCCTTAAAAACATTTGCATGCTTCCCCAAGCCCTCATTCGCATGCTAGCTCTGTCTCTTGTCTTCTCTCCTCTGGAAGATTCTTACAGCTTCTGGCTGGCGTCTTTGCTTCCTCTCACTGCCAGAGTCACCCTTCTAGACCGTCTCTGTGTGAGGCTCTCTGTGGCCGTGGGCTGTTGCCACTCTGCCTCCGTCTCCTAGCATGGCCCTTTGCTCATTTTGTTCTGGCCAGAGGGGCTGCTCTTTGAACACACTCAGCAAGCTCCCACAGAAAACGCTTCCCCAGATGAATGGATGACTTGTTATCTCAATATTTTTAGGGCCTGGTACAGATACCCCACAAGGAGGCCTTCTTGGGCTATCATGCGTTCATCAGAGTTTGCAAACTACGGCCCGCAGGTCAAATCCCACTGCCTGTTTTTTTTTTTTTTATGGCCTGTGAGTTAAGGATGGTTTTTATATTTTCAAACGGTTGAAAAATAGTTTGTAACACTTTAAAATTTTATGAAACTCCAATAAAATAAAAATAAAAATAAAAATTTTATTTTATTGGAGCATAGTCACATTCATTCATTTACTTAATGGCTATTTCTGCTTTTGTACTATGACATAGCATTGAATAGTGGGGATATAGACTGTATGGCTGGCAGAGACTAAAATATTTGTTATGCTATCTGGCCCTTTACAGAGAAAACATGTGGACTCTTGGTGTATATAGTATCTACAGTTTAATTACATATATTATTCCATTGTATAAATAAATCCCAATTTTTAAAAATCTGTTTTACTGTTAATGGACATTTTTATTGTATCTAGTTTTAGCCTATCATATATAGTGCTACTATGAACATTCTTGTATACATCTTTTGGTGCACATACGTATGCACTTCTGCTAAATAAATATCTAGAGGTGAAAATGTTAAATCATAGGGCATGCAAATCAGCTTTGGTAGATCCTGCCAACCAGCTTTCCAAAGTGGTAGTACCAATTTTACTTTCACTAGAAATGTGTGAGTGTTCCACTTACTCCATCTACATGCTAGCCAGTTCTTGATTTTCCCATCGTTTAAACTTTTTTATTTTATTTTATTTTTTTTATTTTAGCATATTATGGGGGTACAAGTGTTAAGGTTACTTATATTGCCCATGCTCCCCTCCCCCCTTGAATAAAAGCTTCAAGCATGTCCATCCCCCAAACATTGCGCATCTTACTCCATCGTTTAAACTTTAGTTATTCTGTCTGAGTCTTCTCACTAGAATGTGATCTTCACGAGAGCAGGGACTTTTTATATTTAATTAATTACTATATCAGTAAGTGCTTGAAACTGCAAGTGTTCCCCTAGTGTTGAATGAATGAATGCTGGAGTGGTAAGGCTGTAGGGAAAAGCACAAACTTCTTTCCAGAGCCTGAAGTCCTTTATCTGCTGGCCCTGACTTACCCTGTGCTGGGTTGTCAGATCTCTCCAGACCTTTGCAATAGCATCGAAATCTTTATACCACGGATTATATATTTTTTTCAATAAAACTTTATTTGTTCATGCTGATATTTAGAATGATATGTTTTTAATGTACATTTCTTGTTCCTACTATTAGGATCAAGGTTTCTCAACCTTGACAGTATTAACATTTTGGGTCAGATAAATCTTGGTTGTGTGGGGCTGTCCCTGTCCTGTGCACCGTAGAATGCTGAGCAGCATTTGTGGCCTCTACCCACTAGATGCCAGTAGCATTGCCTCCCAATCTCTCCCCTCCACCTGGCAGTGGTGACAACCAAAAATGCCTCCAGACATCACCAAATGTCCCCTGGAAGGCAAATTTATTCCCAACTGAGAACCACTTTGCTAGACAATGAGATACAGAAGGGTAGATGTTGTATCAACTCTCCCTCCCAAGTTTAGCACCGAGTTTTATTTACAGTAAATGCTTCAACTATTAAAGCCTTAGTCAGTTTTCTCTTTGTTGTATATCGCAATCGCCTGGAATGGTTTGAAGACCTACAAGTTCCAGACCAACCCAAACCCTACGAAATCTAAGCCTCCTGGGGCAGGCCAAGGAATCTATAGAGGTAAAAGGCTTCCAGGTCATTCCACGGAGCAGCTTAGTCTGAGCAAGATTGCTTCCCATGCATGCTGGCTATTGGTTGACAAATAATTTAATCTGAATGTCAGAGCATGCCATGTGTTTACATGTAGGTACAAAGTTTTCCCCTTTGATAAATGGAGATGCAAGTTTCATTCTATCGGTTTACTATCTGAAAAATATATCCAATTCTTGAATACTGTGTTGATCTAGGAAATCTCTAGTGCTTACATTTAAGAGTTCTTATTCTGAAGATTTTTACTTTGTTTTGAAATACATTTGCTGGTGCAACTATTTTTCATGCTTCCAGCTTTCTGTGAGAAATGCCATGAAAGATGAAATTTGTTAATTATACTGTCTTCACACTATTGTATTTACTTTTTGTGGTAAAAATGGTAATAGTAATCAGATCAAATGGTAATGAAAAAGAAAGAGTGACTTCTTAAAAAATAAAAGGAGTTAATTAATGTGTGCTTCTCTCTCAACTTTAAACAGTAAAATCAACAATATAATGCATGAAAGAGATTGTATTTTGCAACTACTTTTTCGAGTGATGTATACATTGGGCTGGTGAAATTGTATTTTTTTGCAATGGAAAGGCAATTGTCATATCTAACTTTTAGTTTTTATCTCTTCTGGGATAGTTTATTTTTAGGCTTTTGTGTATTTCCATAGATTTACCAAGTAAAAATGTATTTTTACTTACTGCTACAAACTGCAATACTGATAGTATAATGTGAATTTTCTTTTATAAAAATGTTGGAGCACCTGAAATCAGCTACGTGAAAGGGGATAGAAGATAGCTGCGCATTTTTCATTTTTCTCCCCCTTGCCACAAATTTTCTGTTTGCTCCCCTTCTTTAAAAGTCATTGTCATACACCCACAAAACAACCCAGAATGATTATTACATTATAGGTCTCCTTCACTGTGTACATTTAATCTATTGCAGACTAAAATTGAATTTCAAGCCTATTATGGAAACATCTCAATTTTTTAAAATCTGTGATATATGCTGCTAGCTACTCACCCAATATATTTCATACAGCTAGAACTTGGTATTTTTCAGAGTGCTCATGAGTCCATCTTAAAATAAACAATGCCATAGAGCTGGTTGTGGTGGTGCACACCTGTAGTCCCAGCTACTCGGGAGACTGAGGCAGGAGGATCACTTGAGCCCAGGAGTCCGAGGCTGCAGTGAGCTATGATCCAACCACTGCACTCCAGTCTGAGTGATAGAGCGAGACCCTGTCTCTAAAAATTTTTTTAAAAACCTCCAAGTCCTACATAGCCCTTGCAACTATAGTAGAACATAATTTTGACCATTAAAATATAATCAAAAGTCACTGGGTAGGGCTTTTAGGGGAGCTCTTAAAATAAATACTTTTGCGGGCACTGGCCCCTATCTGGCCTTTTTCCTTTTCTCCTTTTTTTCTATCTAGAACTTGAAGGCAAAGCAGACGTAGTTCAACAATGAGGCAAAAAGCCATGAGAGCATGAGGCACGTGATAATTCTAATTCAACAGGAAGAGAGAAGAATGTGAGTTCTCCAAGTTGTCATGACGCATTTGAACTAGCCTGCCTATACAGTATAGGAGAAAATACAGCCATTATTTAAGCCACCTGAAATTGTGTTTTCTGTCATGTTCCACTGCACTAATTCCTATCTGATGAACCATCCATGTACTATAACCTGATGACAGCCCTTGTTCTTGCCTCCTCTGGTCTTTCTAGAAAGCTCTTTTCTCTTTATTCTTAAATGTAGGGCAATTTTCATATTTATCTTATCCTTAACAGCATCAAGGCCATAGTTGCTAGCTCCTCTGACCGCCTTCCCTGTGTAATCTCTATACATTTCTGTTTTGGTCTTCCATTATGTTCCACATCCTCTGTTTCAGAAAGCAGGTTATATTTCAGAATGTTTCCATTATCTGCTCATTTTGAATCCTATTACAGCATGGTGCTCCATAGCTGTCTGCTTATATTTTAGAGTGGGCCCTAAAAGATTGACTGGAAATTCTAGGCACAAGCTTCACATCAGCTTGGGTTTTACTCTAGTTTAAATAGGCTAGGCTGTTTCTTTGGAGATCCTCTAATGGCAATGATTTTATGTACTTTTTTTGAGTTTTCTCAAATTCCCTAGAAAAAGCCCTTCCATTTTCTGCATGGAAGGTAGGACTCTGCTGCCTGCATTTTAGGAACTACAGGGGGCGGGGGGGGAACAGAGTAGTTTTAATATTCATTTTATAAAATATAAAATACATTTTATAAATGTATTTCCAATACATTTCCCATCTCTTCTTGGTATTTCCATTGCAAGGACCTCTTTTTCACCTGTCCCAGAGAATAAACTCCAGTCTTCTCCAGGATGGAGGAAAGATAGTTGCGTGGCTGTGGGATAGGGTGGGAATGAGGACTGTGGTAGGGTCTGCCTGCTTCCTAAATAGGCTGTTATTCCATTACCACCCACTGCTGAGGCTCTGGGGGTTTTCTGTGATAAAGCATGTTGCTTCTTCTCTTTCCCCATTACCAGTCTTTATTTGAGCTTGAACGAGTCTCTTAGTGCACTGTCATGCATTCATTTGCTTTCCATCCCCAATATTTTGTTGTTATTGTCTCCTCTCATGATAGTTTTGCCCTTACAGGTTTATGCCTTAAAATAACATAAAGCAAAACAAAACCGTTTGTGTTGTTTTTATCAGTTTTATTGAGAGAAAACAGTGGTTAATACATATTTCCAATTTTCATGTTTAACAGGGAAATTATTTTTTCATGTATTTATTTATAGACAGGGCCCGGCTCTGTCTGCCTCAGCCTCTCCGGTGGCTGGGACTACAGATGTGCACCACCACGCCCCACTAACTTTTTCTATTTTTAGTGGAGATGGAGTCTCACTCTTGCTCAGGCTGGTCTCACATTCCTGACTTCAAGAAATCCTCATGTCTTGGCCTCTCAAAGTGCTAGGATTACAAGCATGAGCCACCACCGTGCCTGGGCCACATTTTTTATTATTAATATAATAAAAATATTCATTGTGGTAAATACTGAAACATACTTAAAAAGTGATTGTTAGTGTTACTGTATTTTTTGAGTCTATTTTCCCACAACATATATAATACATTCTATGCCAATTTTAATAGATTATTTGATTATATGATATAAATTTTATATTATATAAATATAAAATACATAAAATAAACATTATATGTAAACATATTTTAGCCTACTTTAAAAATTTCCCATTATATGATGAATATTGACTCATAAAATGAAATGTTAATTGGATCATGATTTTTAATGGCTACCCAATATTCAATCTTGTAAACAAACACTATATAAAGTATCCTTTCTTCTTGGGCGCCAAGGTTGTTCTCTGGAATTTATTTTGTTTTCCATGGGCATTGGCTCCATCTGCAATCTTGCCCACAAGTGGGACACTTAACTTTGATCAAAGAGGGGTTCCTTGACCTCTGCTTATTGATAGAGGAGTATTGCTAAATCAGCTCCTGAAGATCCTTCAAAAATCTTAAGAAAATCCTTCCTGAGGAGCAGAGCAGTGGTTTCTGGAACCTCTTACTATACATGTTGCTGCTGCTGCATTAAATGCGTGTGTGTGTGTGAGTGTGTGTGTGTGTACACATGTGTAGTATAGCTGGGGAGAAAGCAATAAAAATTCCTTCTCTTTTAAACCCACATGGGTCATCCATTTCAAGTTATCCACGTATTTAGGGAAGGTGGCAGAAACCCAGAGTCCCGAGAACAGGAGTTAGCTGCTCATCTTTCTAGCTTAGATACCAAGTCCTTTGTGACACCCTCCTCCGCTCTGTGTGTGCTCGGCGTCCCCCTCAGCCATGGACGAGGTCACCTGATTCCGAAACGGGTGGGGATTTTGTGTCTCAAACCCCCAGCATTGAATAGAGCGCCTGATATCCCACAGGTCTCAGTTAGGGATTGTGAATTGGATTTTCAAGTGCACTGCCTTGCAAAGGGCTTATAAATGCAAGATACTTTGTAATAATGCCTGTGTTGGGCTATGCAGGGTACAAAGTTCTTTTACATATATTATTCCTTCTCTCTTATTTGATCTTCCCAGTAATCCTGTAAAAGCAGATATTAATATCTTCCTTTTGTAGAAAGGACTCAGTGTGAGATGTGAGATGGCTTTGGGGGTAAGAAACGAAGAAACTATTAAAAGTGCCCCTCCAGTTTATGTGACCTTACGAAGAGAAGTCTCCCGTTACTGAGTGTGGGATAGCGCCTCTGCCAGAGCGTGTAAACGGAGGCACGTTCAGGGCTCATTTCTGCAGCACTATTGGAAGTTTAATCATCGTACAGTACATACTCATCTTTAAACATCTCAGCCAACTCCTCAGAAAGATGAATTTAAAAATTGAGTGCACTCCTTTTAGAAAAATGAAAGCCATATTCTCTTATTATAATAAAATGTTTTAATGTTTGGTTCTTGTTTAGAACTTGCTCTCCCCACCCTGGTGGTTTCAGCTTAATTTTGTATCTCTTTCATCCGTAATCGCTTTACCTTTAAATGATCTTTTATCTTTCCCGGAAACAGCTGACAGTACTGTTTTTCAGTTCAGGACGTTTTCATAATTACATTTTTAGCCTTGAGGGAAAAATTGTATACCTCATCAAATCCTCTGGCTCTGCAACTGAGTAACGTTAACTTGCTGCTATTATAACTTCATTGCGAATTAGGAAAAATAAAACTGCCTTATGACTTCTAACAATGTTAAATTCTGTTTAAATTGAAGCATTTTATGCAGTGTTGTGATGTTATGGTAAGTCAATTGTGTGGACTCCCCAGTGTTTGGCTCCAGGGAGAGGCCTGGACGCACTAAACCAATCTCAACCAACACCTATTTAATCAGGTTACATCTTCCAATACAAAACCGTTCCTCAAAGTGACAACACAGTGCTTTGTTTTTTTTTGTTTGTTTGTTTGTTTGTTTTTCAACGATCTTTTTGTTTGTAAATGGAACACTTTTCAGTAATATATTTTAGCGGGGCTATTTTCTCACACTTTGGGTGCCAGCTGGGTTTGGAGAAGAGCTGTAACGGGGACTGGCTCAGGTAGACCTGCCAAAGAACCCCCACGATTCTTCCCTCTGGCAAATAAGCTACCGAACGGATACACAGGGAAAAGCTTCTGTCGATTTTGGTATTCATCAAGCTTCTTTCTCTTTTGTGCAATAGTTGTGATTCACGTTGGGCTGATTGTTGCATTAGTCAGTCATTTTTCCTTCCGAGAGGCGAAAAGAGTATTGCTGAATGTGTTAACAGAAGGAATTCTGACTCCTGCGTTTACTTACTTAAATGTAAGCGCAGAGCGTTGGAGGCACTTTGCAGTCTGAGTCACGCTCAGCCGATGTTCTTGGCTCTGTCGCGTCTCCCCGAAAGTCTGCGCTTCAGTCAAACTGGAATACTAGTTATTCTGGCAACAGGGTTCGGGTACCAGCCCACCCTGCCTTTCCTCCTGCCCCTCCCTCTCCAGAACATCCTCCCTCCCCTCATTTTTCCATGTCCAGCCCCATTGTTAGACTCTGATAAAAGACCAATACGGTAGGATTTGGTAAAATAGTTTCTCTTGAGGGCAGGCCTTGTTAAAAAAAACAAAAACCCCTCAGAACACTCTGGGTGTACTTCAAAATGGCTATTTTTCTGCCCTCCCTGCCAAAGCATGAGGGGCTTTGCTATGGTCTGACTGTGTCCCCTCAGAATTCAAGTGTTGAAATTCAGTCCCCAGTGTGACTGTGTTAAGAGCTGGGGCCTTTAGGAGTTGACAAAGTCATGAGGGCTTTGTCCTGGCAAACAGGGTTAGTGCTCTTATGAAAGAAGCTTGAGGGAATCCTTTTGCCTTTCCACCATGTGAGGATGCAGAAAGAAGGTTACGTCTTTGAAGCGCGGAGCAAGCCCTCATCAGACACTGAATCTGCTGATGCTTTGTCTTGGATTTCCCAGTCTCCAGAACTGTGAACAATAATTTCTATTATTTATATATCACCAAGTCTAAGGTATTTCATTAAAGCAGCTGTAACAGAGTAAGATAGGGATTTTCCTCCAATGTTTACTGTGAGAACCTGGTAGGGCTGTTGGAGATAAAATTCAGAAGAGGGTGGAGACCCCCTAAGATTTTAAATAGCAAAATTGTCCGAATTGAGCCTCTAGCAATTTATAAATTACAGTCATGGTTTTCTACACCAGTACACCATGGGTTCCCATGGAGATTTCTGCTGTGGTAAATGGCAATTCTCTGCGTCTGCTAGTCTGCCTCTTCAATTTTGGGGGCAGCAGTTTGCCCTGTGAACTCAATTCTCTGAGAAATCTAAGAAGTGTTCGTTGGTTTTCGATTTGTTCAGCTTTTCACTTGTTGTTGGGAGAGAATGATGATTTCCAGTCTCCTCACATGCCAGACTGTAAACTGTAAGTCAATCTCTGACTTTTAATTGAAAGATTAGATGATTTACATTTATTGTAATTATTGATATGTTGGATGTAAGTTTACCATCTTGCTATTTGTTTTCTATGTGTGTCATCTTTTCTTTGTTTTTGTTCTCCTCTTCCTTATTTTCTGCTTTAGCTTGGATTATCTTCTAGCATTCTATTTTATGTCCACTTACGGCTTATCAGCTATACCTCTTTATTTTTAAAGTGGTTGCTCTAGGGTTTAGAATACATGTCTTTAACTTAACACAGTCTACCTTCAAATAAAATTATACCATTATGCCATTTTATGTGTAAGAAACTTACAATAGCAGTTCTGCCTTTTTGTCGCAGATGTCGTCTTAGAGTAAATTAAGTATTTAAATATTTATATATTTTTAATGGTAGAAACTGATTCTTTCTATAAAAGGGAACAGAAACTAAAACATGAAAAAGTAGTATATCAAAATCTAGCACTTAAATTTGAAATTTAAATATAGACTATCATAAAGTTATTGTGTAACATAGAATTGAGAATAAAATATTGAGAATGAGATATATTAGAGATCATAGAATCCATTTGTACACCATAAATTTTCAATTGTATGATTAGTATTTTCATGATTCTTTTTGTTTTGTTTTGAAGACAGAGTCTTGCTTTGTTTCCCTGGCTAGGGTGCTGTGGCATCCTGCCTCAGCCTCCCGAGTAGCTGGCAATAGAGGCATGCACCACCATGCTCAGCTGATTTTTCTATTTTTTGTAGAGATGGGGTCTCGCTCTTGCTCAGGCTGATCTCAAACTCCTGGCTTCAAACAATCCTCTCAAGTCAGCCTCCCAGAGTGCTAGGCTTATAGGTGTGAGCCACTGTACCGGGCAATATTTTCATGATTTTTTTCACTCAAATTTGATATAGCTTATACTTCCACAAGCATGTTTCAACTTCAGTTTCTGTTTCATAGGAATAATATTTTATTACTCTAAAATATTATTTGCATTCCACATATTTTTGAGGTCTCATACTTATTTTATCTTTAAAAATGATTTAAAAACAGGATGTTCTTACCATGTAGTGTCAGTATAAAATGTTCCAAGTAATTTTATATTCAGAGTATATGGGGAAAAAAGTTAATATTGGATTGACACTTTTATCTTAGTCTCAAGTAGCCTGCTTAAATTTTACTGAATAAGAATGACATTCTTTCCACAAACTGAAGAAAATGTTCCCACAAATTCCAATTCTGCAGTCTATCCTGTGGACATTGTTATGGTATTAAATCAAAACATTGTAAATTGCATTCCCACTACCACTTCGTGTGCTTAATATGGCATTGTTTTTGATCTGTAATCTAGATTTTCTTTCTCCAAGTATCTGATATTTTATCTAAATGTTTGCTGAGAAATGCTTTATTATGTTGGAAAAGGATGAAATAAAGCTCTAGAAATGCAAAGAATCTGGGGAAAAAAAACAATAGAAGTACTTGTTAGTTTAGATTTCTGCAAAGGAAGAACCCAAAGTACAAATGTGTGCTGCAAAATGTAAAATAATGCTCCAAGAAATGTAAGAGCATTTTAACTTTTTTTTAAAAAATGAAGTTAAAAAAATGAATTTAAGACTTGGGGTTGTCGAATATCTTATGCAGCATTGTCAAATGAGTTGTATGAAATGGCAAACGATAAAATAGATTTGTTCCTTGATTCTTAAACTAAAGAAAGATAAAGAACTCACCAGATGCCACACTGTAATTTAAGGCTACAGCTCAGTTTTTATTTTTTTACAAATTCTCCCGCCTTTGACTTTGCTCATAGGTTGGACAACTTTTTCAGAGCAGTTTGGATTAATCCCTGTAACACTAGTTTTCAGAGATCACCAATTCATTAGGTTTTAAGAGAGACTAATTTTATCCTTCTTTTATCACCTGATTTGTTGAAAAGTCTACTATTTCAATAAAACCATGACCATGTATATAGGGGCATATTTGTCAACTCTGGCCTTGGAGAACACCTGTTCTACAATTCTTCCATGTCTCTGTCTACCAGCCTTTCATGTTCCCCTGCATGGCTTTATCCAAAATCTCCTGACTCTGTCTTGAGACCTCAAAAATAACTTTCCCATTTTCTCTCCTCCTCAGTCTCACCCCCTTTTGTCCTCAGATGACTTTGCTTTCACTGTGCAGAGAAAGTTAAGCCTCTACAAACACATTAATACCTATAACTGCATCCGTTCTTATCTTTAGGTTGGATGGTGACATCAGTTCCTGAGATAATGCCATTGCCACTCTTCACTGCTGGAGGCAGTGGGCCACTTCTAAGCTGCTTATGCCCCATCCACCGCACCAGCAGGTGTTCACTTTATCACCTCAGAGGAAGAGGCCATTTCTAGCCTCCTGTTCCACGTGAGATCACCCCTTCCATACGGCCACACTACCGTGCCTTTAGAAAGAAGCAGCCCTCAAACCATTTGGTGCTTCAGGTTCCAGGGAGATTAACTGTCTTTTTTTTTTTTTTTTTTTTTTTTTTGAGACAGAGTCTCACTCTGTTGCCTGGGCTAGAGTGCCATGGCATCAGACTAGCTCACAGCAACCTCAAACTCCTGGGCTCAAGAGATCCTCCTGCCTCAACCTTGCGAGTAGCTGGGACTACAGGCATGTGCCACCATGCCTGGCTAATTTCTTCTATATATTTTTAGTTGTCCAGCTAATTTCTTTGTATTTTTTTTTTTGGTAGAAAAGGGGTCTTGCTCTTGCTCAGGCTGGTTTCAAACTCCTGACCTTGAGCGATCCTCTTGCCTCGGCCTCCCAGAGTGCTAGGATTACAGGTGTGAGCCACCGCGGCCCAGGGAGATTAATTGTTACAGGCACCTTCTGTCCCCCTTGGTTGCCACAACGCTGGCAGCTGCAGGAAAGAACAGTCAGGAAACAATACTGAGCTCGTTGTGCCTCACATCCCTTGTCACCTCATTCATCCTGAAACCGTGTCCCCAGGCCATCTGTCATCACTCAGGCCCTCAGTCTTATGCTATCTGTATGTCCACTAACTCGACATGATTTGCCATGCCTGTCTGTACCTTCTTAAACGCAAGCTCTGCCATTTTTTAGGATGTTCTCTGGACTTTTCCCTTCACCTTCTCGCTCTGATTGGAACCTAGTTATCCCTCACAAACACTACTTTCCCCGAATTCCTTTAGGGAGATTTCTAGCTCCCTCAGGGCCACAGGTGGGGTCGGCATCCTCTGTTTTCTACCTTCTGGCAATTGCGTTCTCATCCCTGGCTTTTCTGCCTGCTACCTCAGAGGAATGCCGCTCCTCCTATGGGAACCGGTCCCTCCATTGCACAGACTCATCCGCTTTCCCTTATGCAAGGACTTCGTGCCCTTAAGTTTTCCCTTGTCTCTGTGATTCAACCCTTTTTCTCTTTCTACTGGAACATTCTCATCAGCATGCCAACATGCTGTATTTCTGTCAATTAAAGACTTTTTTAAAAAGCACCTCACTTTTATCTTGATGCTACTTTCCCCACCAGCCACCACCCCGTCTCCTTACTCTTCTTTGAAGAGTGAAGTGTTGATCTGACAAGAGCTGGTGCACTTGCCCTTTTCTCCTTCCCTTTTCCTCCTTTCTCTTGATAATTTTTTTAAATCTACTTTCCACCATACATAAAAGTTAAAAGAATAGTATAAGAAACTCTTCTATACCTTATATCCAGACTCACCATTTGTTTATATGATATCATATTATATTTTGCTCCAGTTACTTTATTCTGTCTGTCTACACGAATGCACACATAAATGCTTTGTTCCTCCTGAGTCACTGGAGAGTGAGTTGGAGACACTATGCCCCATCCCTAAGCACTTTCCTGTGCATTTCCTAAGAACAAGTGTATTCTCTTTCACAACCACAGTGAAGTTACCAAAATCAGAAAATTAGATGTCGATACAACACTATTATCCAATACATTGTCTACATTTAAATTTTGCCGATGATTTCAATGCAGTCCAGGGTCATACGTTGCATTTAATTATCACATCCCTTTAGTAGCCTTGAATCTGGAACTCTTCCTCAGGTTTTCTTTATCTCTGTTGACTGTGACATCTTTCTCAGTGCACTGCTGTTAGGCACTTTCTCCCATCATTCTACTGAAACAATACTCCTTAGCTCCACAGTATTAATTCTAACGGTCCATTCTCCATCCCATCTGACAACGGCATTTGACACAGCTGATCACTCAACCCTCTGTTTCAAGCTAATAAAGTCTATCAGGACCCACAATCTTTTGGTGCCGCTCCCGTCTCCCTGACCTCTCCTTCTCAGTTTTCTCTGCTGATTCCTCCTCTGCTGCCTTACCTAAAGTTGGCTAGCCCAGAGGGCTCGGTTCTAGGTTATCTTCTCTTTGTCTCCTGTTTACCTATGTTCACTCTCCAGTGATCTCACCCTGATTTAATGACTTCAGATACCGTTCCCATGCTAATCACTTCCAGATGCTTATCTCCAGCCCAGACTCTCCCATAAACCTAAGCTTCAGGTGTCTAACAGCCTACCTGGCATCCCCATCAGTGCTGAAACCTTTCTTCCAGTATGTCCAGCTTGGCAATCCCAGTATTCACTTCCCAGGCCTCCTGGCACTGACTCTTTCTGGTTCACTTATTTCTGTTGACCAGTGGCCTCTGTTTTAAAACTTGAGTTCTTTGGTGTTTGCTCTATCACTCTTTTATTTTTTCTCCTACTTCTATGTTTTGACTGTAGCTTTCAGGTCTCCATTTGGCATCTTCCTCCAGCCTTCTCTATCAGTTTTGTCGTCAGCCACCTTGTTTTCTCTTTAAACACTTAGGGTGATTGAAACCAGAATTTCTACTCTTCGCCAATTTTGTACTGACCATTTCCAGATATTTTTCTCTAGCCTCCATTTTCACTCTGAATAGTAGTAAACTTGTACATCCAAACGCTTGATCGACAGTTAAACGGCTACAAGGAAAAGTGCCTAAAACTCATACTCTTTTCTTCCCAGCTTCTTAATTCCTCCCTATTTCCTATATTGGTAACTTCTGTCTTATATAGCCAGTCACTCAAGCAAGAAATTACGAAGTCATCCTAGTTTTCCTGCTGCCTTGCATCCAATTAATACCAAGTTTGGTTGATTCTATGTCATTGAAATCTCATATCTCCCCCTCTTTCTACATCACCTACCTTAAACCAGGGTCCTACCATCGTACTAAAACTATGGGACAACAGTCTCTTACATCATTCCTGCTTCCGGCTTCTAAAACTACACATTGTTGCTAGAATGAATCCAGAAGACGTTCAAAACATAGTTTTATAAACAAATTGAGTCAGCAAAACCATTTACTATTGAGAATACTTTTATTTTAATACCACATTATCATTTTATTACACCGAGGGTAAATTTCTTTTAATTTAAATATAGACAGTTTAAGAAACTTTGAATTTCCATTTGTTCTAATACTAAGAACAAATGTGCATTTGATTCCCTTTAACAAAATTGAGCAATTATGCTAAAATATCTAATATTTGAATGTTTTACAGACAATTAGTTCATTTAATTCTTAAGTAAAGAAAATTTTCATATGTAAGCTATGTTTAGTGTTATTTATTTTAACTAATATAATTTGTCTAATGTGTTTCCTATGAGAAAATAATATAATTCTTTCAAGAAGTTCTCTTTGGTAGCATGAATAAAATAATTGAAATGATGAATTCCAGTAAACTAAGCCAAGGAAGTAAAATTTCTTTTTATGTTTCCTTAAGAAAATAATCCTTCTACTGAATAATATTTGATCAAAATCTGCAGTTTTGTTTTTCTTATCCTCTAGATATTTTGTTTCTGTTTTTTTTTAAAATAAAAGAATATCACTAAATATTCCAGCAAACCAATGATAAAACTCTCTTTCACAATTGCTTTTGGTATATAGAATAGGCAAATCCATGGAGACATAAAGTTGATTAGTGATTACCAGGAGCTGTGGGAAGAGGGATGGGGAGTGATTGCTAATGAGTGTATGTTTCTTTTTTGAGTTGATGAAACTGTTCTGGAATTGGATAGAGGTGATGGTTGTACTGCCTTGTGCATATCCTAAAAACCACTATATCATACTTTCAAAGGAAAAATTTTATGGTATGTGAATTATATCTCAATTTTACAAATTGGTTTTGGTATCAAAATAGTTACATTTTTTACTGCAAAGTTGTAACTTGGGCTTCTGCCAGATTGATAGTCCATTCAGCGCTGGTGATGGGCCCCTCTAAAGATCTGCATCCGGAGTGGAAAGTCATTGTGTGGGTTCAACTGTCCTGAAGGGGAGTAAGCGTGCACTAATATTTTTGCCCTTAGTGTACAATTTCTCCATTTATCAATTTGGGACAATCATAAACAGTGACAGAATTAAAATTATGATTTGTTAATAAAAACATGTATAAGATTGAAATTTATATCCTTAATGAAGTGGGTAACATTTAATTATTTTTCAGGGCATCGTCTATAGCTTAACTTCTGGGGATGCTTGCAGATGGTATATCTGGTCATTTTCAAGAAATATCACTAGAACAATTTTTAATGATAGCTATATACTTTTTTCTAGAGGTTTTGATTCCATATAAAATCTGCTGTTTTCCTTTCAAGTGCCATCCTGTGAGATTTTGCTTTACTTAAAAATTCTATCCTATAAAAGAACACATTAAGAGAGGTACGTGTTCATTTTATAAAATGTGTCATTATAGGTTTATTTTGTTTGTTTTTTCTTTTTAGAGAAACCTTCTGTAGGACACTTCACGTTATATCTTGTGACCCTCCCTACAAAATTGGTGATTGAGAAAGACATCGAGTGCATGTGGAGGTGGGGTAGGGTCCAAGACTAGGGACTCCATTCATATCAGGGACATTTGCTCTGCGATGCCATGGCCCATTTTGCCACCCAAGGTAAATGTAAAAACACCAGAAATGTAATACGTTAAACTTAGTATTTTTTCCTGAAACCTTAGCCTTTTATGTTTTACACATTAAGGGATCTCACAGTATGCTGCAATTTATTTCCTAGCCCTCCTGCACATCTCTTCCTCTGACCTTCAACTAAATAGCCTTCTAAAACACAGTGTTGGCTTTCCAGACATGGGTAAAGCCAACCGCTATTCCTTTCTTTTTCTCTTTTTGAGACAGACACAGAGCTGTGATACTCCTTTCTAGTTTATGTTTAATAAGTTAAAATGTTAACTATGAGGTGAATATTTGCTACTAAAATTTATTGAAGCAATAGGAACATATAAGTTTTGGATTCAAAGTTGAATTTGCTGTACACACCTATAATTCAAATGAAGACAGAGGGAAAATTTGTTATTGAAACAAAACACCATTGGCATCCCACTAGATTTCTTTTTCTTCAATTAAAAGACACTTACAAATAAAATGTTTCATTTTAGTGTGAAACACCAAAAATGCACATGGTAGCGAGCACCTCAGTTACTTGGCATTCAAATGTTTAGCAATTTCACCTGTTCAGATCAGACACAAACCTGGAAATAAATTGAAGATTTCAAAGAATATGGGAAAAGTATGTCACAAATATTTATGCTTTATGTATTTATCAATTTGTTATCAATTAAATTAATTGCCACTGATGTGACAGATAATGAACAAATGTTCACAGTAATGAACAAATATAAACTTTATAGAGGATTCACAGAACCTCCCAGAGGTTCTCAGAAAAGAACATATTGACTTTGAATTTTTCTTAAAAGCTCATGTAATTGATTTAATAACATGCTTTTCCCTGGCACTATTTAGTTCTTAGTAGGCTACAGTGAAGGGTAAATTAAACATGGAAGTACTATGAGTGGACAAATGCTGGAAATTGACATATAAAAAGCCCAGCAGTATGAGGCCGCTTAATATAGGAACAATATATATTCTTTTAGCCATTAATTTATTTTAACTATTTATATTAGAAAAAAACGTATTTATCATTATGTTACCTAAGAACAAATATCTAATATACACAAAGCATTATAAAATATTTTTTAAAATGTTATTGAATAGTTGATTTTGATTATCCAAATTCCAAATTTGGTAAAATTTATAATTTTAGAAATAGAGAAAAAAATATTCAGAGAATTTTCTGTCCTGTACTTTAAAATGTCTAATGAATCTCCAGATTTTTACTTTCCTTTTGGCCTTTTCTTAATGCTGATTTTAAAACCCATACAATGAAATTTTCACAATATTGTAGTTTGCTTAATTTAAATTATATGTTGTTTTATAGATCATAATTTCTATTTTTTCTCTATGTAATATCTGTTTTTTAATTTATTTATAAAATACATTGTCAAGGTTAGTATATTTGTTGCCATTTCAGGATTTTAAGTTGGCTTCTATGTGTGTAATTATTTTTTACCATTTCTTCTCTAAATCCCCTAATACTGTGCTCAGAACCCAAATGATTCTCAATAAATGATTGTTTACAACTGCAAGGTAGTCATGACTAGGCCTTTTGAAAATGAAATGCATGTTCTACAAAAAGAAATCAACATATAAACGCGGAGTAGAGAGGGGAAACCTCTAAACTGTGAAAATGTGACGCGGCAGGTGCTTTTTACCTTTTGACCTCCGGTGATTCCGGTCACTGGAATTAACAGGTTGGGTTTTTGCTGAGCACAGAGCAATTTTTGTGGCAGCTTTTTACGTAGGGCCAAAGAGCGAGCTCAAAAGCAGAAAGTGACTTTGTATGATTTTCTGAGCAGCACAAAGACATCATTGACTTGTTTCTCCTGTACAGTGCAGGAAATGTTTAGCTCCATTGTGACTCTTAGAATAGGCTTTTTAATTGTTCATTTAGCAATGGAGGCTATTTGCCACACTCTTCCAGGGATTCTTGTTTTATTCTAATAGGCAATACGTGAGCATCTAGCAACACTTTCAACTTCAAATTTCAAGACATTGTTTCAGTTTTTGAAGATACAGTACCAATAGGCTTCCCTGTATCCTCTGGGTATTAAAATTTCTAGTGGTCTAGTAAAAGAGATGCATTTATCTAGGTTTGTTATCTCTATCTATAGATTTGTATTTTATACCAGTTAGCACTTAATTCAGTGCTAGCTTTTGTGCTATAGAAAGAGGAAAATGTACTGAAGGAAGGAAAGATTCATACAAAAAAGAAATACTATGGCATGTAAGAGGAAGCAATTTTAATTGCACCTTGTTTACGTGGAAGAGAAGAATATAACAGGAGCTCAAAAAAGGCCCTGCACATAGCATGGGATAGTCATCCCGTCTTCTAGGAGTGTTGAGACTTGAAATAGATCTTAATAGATGGACATAACTGGATAGGCAGAGGGCAGAGAGAGGAGAATTTGTGCAGGCATAAGGAGTGGAACTTAGTTTGGACGAGGTCTCAGAGGTCATCTGGTCCAACTCTGAGTGGTGCATGAATGTCCTTTACTTCTGTGATCATTTTTGCAGCTGCCTTAGTTTAAAATGACCTTTAGAGCCTCCTTTCAAGTCCAATCAGCCAAATAGTGCCATTGATTTCTCTTTTGAAATGTCACTCCTTCCATCCTTTTTTTCCCATCCCCACTTGCTGCCTCTGGAGTTATGGCTCTTATCTCATGCTTGGTTTATTCCAAGAGCTTCCTAACTGGTTTCCCGCCTCTAGTGCCTCCCACCTCAAATTTATCTTACACACTAGTGTGCATGTCAGATAAATGGTCTTAAAGTGACTCTTTTCATCATATCATCAACCACCGCTTACAGAATTGTCTTAAAAGCCTAGGCTGTCATTTGAGGCTTTCTACATGCTGAACAAAACTGTGATTTCCCCATCACCTTTCCCACCCCCATAGGAATTGTATTCCTTAGCAAGGCTAATCTAGACTATTAGTATAGTATACTAAGCTATACTATACTTTTCTCTAAACATGTCATGGCCATTGGTGATTCTCTTCATGCTAACGAATGAATTCCTGAAGTGTACTCTAATCTCTTCATCTTTCTAAGCCATATCTTTCCTTGAAGATACAATTTTTTCCCTCCATGAAATCATCTAAGAATACACTAATTGCAGTGATTCTCACTTCCCTGACATCCTACAATGCTATTGCATTGACTTATATGGCATCTATATGTATTATACTGTCTTGTTAATTAACTATTTAATATTTTCTTATTTTAACTTTGTATCTTCCCCTCCAAGATAAGTGCTGAACATCAATAACATTTATTTGAATGTTGCACAATGTGTAACGGAACTCTGTGCATAGTAAGTACTTAATTAAATACTGGGTTAGTCAAGCGGAAAATGAGTTTAGCTTTTTTAAGGTGGTACCAAATTTGGAGAATTTTGGAAAGTTCTTTTTGTTACCAATGCATGAACAAGTAGAGGTCAGTGCTTTCTAAATTTTAACATCAGGATTCACAGCCTAAAATTTAAACCCCACATTGCAAATATATATAAAATATCTGATTATTCATCATCTGAAGGTCTACAATACAGATGTAGTCAGCCAGCAATAGGAGAAGGGTCTTTAACCCTGAGTATTAAAAACAAATAGAAATTCCCTTTTATTACTACCTTTCTCCCCTCCCCCAACCTTTTCACATGACCTCCTGTCATAGAAGAATATCTTAATAAAAACAGTATGTATTTTCTTCCCACACAGTCATTTGGGTAAAGACTATGCAATAGTTTGTGTTGCCTCATTATCTGAATCTATTTCAATAATTAATTCATTTATTGACTCATTCAGTACTTATTGAGTACCTGGTATAGTCCCTATTACAGGCTATTGTCTATGGAAGGGAATTGACACAGACCTGACTCTTGTCCTTGTGGAACTTGTCAAATAGCCATGAGTGCTGTGTAATCAAATAAGCAGTTGGTCATTGTGACATCTAATTCATTATATATATACCTTTAAATATAGCAGCCACTGTCATTTGTGTATTTATGATGTTATCTTGGACAGAATGGATGAAAAATCATAATTACAGTTTATAAAACAGTTAATCCCCAAGGGCAAAATAGTGTATTCCTTTCAGTAGGAATCAAATTACACTGTTTTTCTTTCCTTTTCCTTTCTTTTTTTTTTTCTTTTTTTAAAAAAACTTCTTTCCTTTTCTTTTTGAACTTTGTCAGTGGGTTATAAAATATTGAAATACTTAAAAGACTCTACTATGCTAAAGAACAAACCACAGGAATGCTGCTATCCACCTTAGGCAAAGTTTTGCCTCTAACTTACTGAACCAATTTAAAAAATTTAAGTATGCTTGTAGTATAAATAGATTATACTTTCCTATATTACAAAACATACTTTTTCCTACCTTTAGGCTTGATTCTATGTCACTCTCTCCTTCCTTTGTCTACTTGTCCATCTTTTGTGACACTTCCTGGCCCACCTCAAGTTCCAGGCTGTCTGCAAAGCCTCGCTGATGCCTTTAGTAGAAACAACTGTGCAATAGAACACACTTCCACGCACTGTTTTGTTCATTAATTGTTTCATGGCTGTGGCTTTTTTCACTCCACCTAATCAGAGAATTTTTGTGGGAAGAGATATTAGGTAAAAAAAAAAAAACAAAACCCTATTTGCCTGATACAGTGCTATTCATGTAATAAGAAGTCAGTACATATTTTCATTCACAACTAGTCTATAACTATATTAAACCAAATAGAGGAGCAGTTTGATATAACTAAGCTTATGATTATACCTCTTTAGGTATGGTATTTATAAAGGGGGAAGAAACAAACAAAGCAAGCAAACAAGTGAAGATTGCAATTCATTTATAATAATAGCAATGGTAATGTTCCTGTAACGAGATTACTCTTAATGGAAGGAATTAGTCTTTTTCCCCTGGTCCAAGGACAACCAAGGGTTTCAGAGAAAAGGGATAAAAATTCATTGTTTTGCTTTGGAAGGGATCTGCCAAAGGCAGAGTTTCTAGAAAACCAATTTGGATTAGAAATTAAGTATAATTTTTTTCTTACAGTCATAAATCTATATAATCTCAAAAAGGTACTTCTTTAATGATCTGACTTCAATGTGGGAATATATCAAAGTTTTTCCAGACTTCTGTTAAATAGCTGATGGATATTAGCACATACCTGTGATGGAGGCTACCAGACGAGGACGGCTGGCGTTGGGAGTTGACGGCACACGCCCAGGCCCAGCAGCTGTGAACCGACATTTTACATAGTGCCCAACTGTGTCAAGCATATAAAAATTTTGAAATTAATTCCACAGCTTTATATAATAGAAGCTTTAAGTAGAGCTGACTAAATCAAACAAACAAACAAAACCAAAAACACCAGTAGGCTTGAAGTTTTTACATAGCTCATTCATGAATCTTGGAAGACAGTTTCCAGATATTTATTTCTCCTCCTCTCTTTATTTCTTTTCCATTTCTCTTCCTTCAACATGGCAAAAAAAAAAAAAATTAAATAACTAAATAAATTACTCCAGCACAAAAAATTATGCTAATATATGTTATTGGGTTTTCATAAGTAGAAACCACCTGTTCCCCTAAAGGTAATTAAAAGATCTTCTTTAAGGAGATATTTTAATGACCACAGGCACTAAAAAGATAGAATCTGTATTAGTTCTAAATCCATGATGTATGTGTTAAATATAGTCATTGTCCTCAGAATCTACACATGGTTTGCAATTATTTTACAACATCTTAATTGGTATGATGTCGAAGGACTAAGCTTGGTGAATATTTATACAGATGTCCACACTTAGCAGCCACCCGGTTGTGAACAGACGTCACCCGAACCCTTGGTGAGCCATTTGCGATGTGGTCGGTCATTCATTCTGCATGCACTCAAACCATTTTGCAGCGTCACTGCATGCATTATTTATAACTCTCTCCTGTGCCTTGCTGATGTGAAATGAGCCCAGAGTCAACTGTTTACAGGCTAAATCTCTTAATATATGCTCTTGTAATAGAAAGGATGAAAGAAGGCCAACAAGGTATTACTAAGCAGCAATCACTGATAAGCTTCTGCGAGCACTTGTTTAGAAACAGCTTTCCTTTAGCGCTGGCCAACCACTCCTAATATGGGCATTGTTTATGTCGTCAGTGCAGTTCAGAGGTCTGTCTCCAGGACAATTCTGTTTTTGAAAGAAAGTGGTGGATTATGCTTCCTTGGGGAGCAGAGGAGCATGCTTGTATCCACATGGATGTTTCCGCTTAGCAATCTACACCTGAAGCTCTGTCATAGCTGAGAGAACCACTTTAGTGATGTTATTAGTGGTCACCAGCTGCTCTGGTTCTGGGTTTAGGATATCTCCTCTTTCATCAGAGCTTAATCTTGGTTCTCCATTTAATAGAGAATAATAGTAAAATACATGATGCCTTTTTGGTTGTCATTGTGTTCTGATGCTCTGCTGAAATAAATAAATTCTGTTATAAGTGTTCGTGTGTACTTAGGTGTCTGTGTGCATGTAGGTTCATTCATTTTGAAATCTGAAGCTGTCAGTGCTCACTTCAATACGAAAAATATTGTTCTTGTGTGTGTGTGTGGGGGGTTTGCTAATGGCAGTACTTTTTTTAGAAATAACCTTCTCTGGGTCAGTTGAAGGCACCCGCCCCTCTGTCTTTTGCAGGTATGGCATTTTCTCTCAAGCGTGCTCTTTCACCCCATCACAGAAACTGGGGAAAGTGGAGCTGAAGCCAAGGGTAGAGGCGATGAGGGCACAGAGAGCAGAGGCTATTAGCAATAAAAAGCTCGAGAGCAGCCCTTCAAAGAGTTTTGCATTTAATTGTGACTTAAAGTAGAAGTTATAAAATGCAATAGAAATATAGGCCCTAACAGAAAAAAAGGTGGTTTCCAACTGTGTGTGTGCCTGTTTACTTGTCTTCTAGGGGTCATTAATTAACATTTGAATTAGCATTTCACATTTTCCCTTAAAATTATTTCCCATTATGAAAATCTGAATAGTGCTTTTTTCTCTCCTTTTACAGATCTGATGTACACCCTGAGATCTTTCATGCTGGCTTTTAAGTACAAACGCAATGTCATAGAAGTACCCTCCTTACAAAACGTCTGAGACGTCTCAATCCTTGTAATTATGTCATAATAAACAAATGGTGGAAGGAATAATACAATACCTATACTTAATCGCTATATTTATGGTAGGAACAAAAGTAGCCTAGTCCATAGATTATTCCTTTTTCTCCCCAAAACAAACAAAAAATGTCCTAGAAATGGTTTTATACTCTCCACCCAACTTTTGAAAACAAGATCAGTGGCTTGTATCTGTTGGTATTCTCTTTAGCACAAAGCATAATGCCTTGCTCAAAAACAGTCAGTGTTTGTAACATAAATGAATAAATGATTGGCTGGATAGGTGAAGGAGTCCATGCACTTTGATCTTAGGAAAGGCAAGGTGTGAAGCCTATAAAGGTATAGGATGGCAGTGGTTTTTCTAGGGCCAACGAATTTAATAAGCGCCTTCTGAGCTGGTGGTATTTTTACATTTTTATCACTGCATGTCCTAGATTAATATTTCTTAATTAGAGATCTTTGGTTTCTACTCAGTGAGTTCCTGTTTTAACTTTCCTTGCCCTCATTGTGTAAGAAAAGTCTCCAAGGACATCCAGTGGCTTTTTGCCTAGATTTAGTGCAGAAACAAATTAGACGTTTAAAATAGATTAGGATGTTTCCCCACACATTGGTCTGGGATAACTATCGTGCTAGGAGCAGACGGCTCTAATTAGGACGTGCTCCTATGCCAGGGAGTTTGATTACAGATGAGAAAGTCATAAATTCTTCATGGGAAGAAATTGTCTGATAAAATTAAAAAATTACCTGTATTTCATGGATATGCTCTCTGCTGCTTCTCCCACAGTGCTGCTAATGCTAAACCCTGAGATGCAAAGGTGCATTAGTAAGCATGTGAAAATTAGATTGGTTAACAGAAAAGAAATGAAAGATATTATAAAACCTTAAATCCAAAAAAATAAAAAAGGCGATGGTTAAAGATAGTGCTGAAAAGTAGCCATTTTTTCTGCAGTCTTTTGCTTCGTATATAATCCTTTTATGGCACACATATCTAAAAGCACCTCCTTTTTAAAATTATGTGGATGGAAATGCAAATCAAAACCACAATAAGATATCACCTCACACCTGTTAGGATGGCTCATCACAGAAAAAAACCCAAAATAACACATGTGTTGGATGTGTGGAGAAAAGAGAAACCTTGTACATTTCTGGTGGGAATGTAAATTGGTGCAGCAACTATGAAAAACAATGTGGAAATTCCTCAAAATAATTCAGACTAGAACTATCATATGATCCTACTTTGTGTATAAACCCAAAAGAATTGAAATCAGCATCTTGAAGAGGTATTTGCACTCCAGTGTTCATTGCAGCTTTAGTTACAAGAGCAAAGACATGGAAACAACCTAAATGCTCATGGACAGATGAATGAATAAAGCAAATGTAGTGTATACATAGAATGGAATATTATTCAGCCTTAGAAAAGGAGAGCCTGCTGTTTGCCACAACGTGGATGAACCTTGAAGACATTATGCTAAGTGAAATAAGACAGACACAGATGAACAAGTACTACATGATCCCACTTATATCAAAGAATCTAAAATAGTCAAACTCATAGAAGTAGAGAGTAGAATGGTGGTTACCAGGGGCTGGGGAGGGGGACCATCATTGAGGTGTTGATCAAAGGGCACAGTTTGACTTATGCAAGATGAGTAAATCTAGAGATCTGTACAGCATAGTGCATATAGTTAACAAAACTGTGTCGTGCACTTATAATTTTGTTAAGAAGATAGATCTTATATCAAATGGTCTTAATACACACACACACAAAGGGAGAGTGAGGAACTTCTAGAGGTGATGTATAACTTTATGGCAGTGTTTATGGTGATGGTTTTGGGTATATACTTTTTCTCTAAATTCATCAAGATGTTCCCATTAAATATAAACAGCTTTTTAAAATGTCAACTGTACCTCAGTTAAAAAAAAAAAAAAGAAGAAGAAAAAGGAAGGAAGGAAGGAAGGGAGGGAGGGAGGGAGAGAGGGAGGGAGGGAGGAAGAAAGAAAGAGAGAAAGAAAGAGAGAGAGAGGGAGGGAGGGAGGGAGGAAAGGAGGAAGGAAGGAAGGAAGGAAGGAAGGAAGGAA